>JASDQU010688163.1:12275-22631 GCA_032191745.1 Picea mariana
AGCCTCTTACTTTCCACCTTATTCAGGAAATTTGGCCCAGGGTATTCATCCTACCAGTGCTTCTCCTTCTTTCCTCAGTGAAGTAAGACAACCATTGTTTATAGTCTCACCTATCCTATCTCAACCATCATCTTCTGAGGCTTCTTCCTCTGCATCAACCCCAAGATTTCCATGGCTGTCCCTTTGACAAATATGGAACAAATATTATCCAATAGATATGCCCCTCTTGTGTTTCCCAATCCCTTATCATCCATGCTGACATGAGATTATCAGAAATATATGCCGAAGTTTACCGGATCCATGGATTATACTGTTGAAGAACATATAGAAGCTTTCTATGCTTATGCTGAGAACATTAACATTTCTGAAGAAGATGTTTGGGCAGAATTTTTGTGCAGATCTTGGATGGCCAAGCCAGGAAGTGGTTCAAGGAACTACCAACAGATTCAGTGGCAGGTATTGAGCAGTTAGATGAAGTGTTTTTGAAACACTGGGGAGAAAGAAGAGATCTCTTGTATTACATCTCTGAATTCAAAAATCTAAGAAGAGAAAATGGGGAGTCGGTCTCAGACTTCACCAAAAGATTTAATAAGATGTTCGGCAAGATTCCTGCAAGGATCAAGCCAACTGATGCATCAACAAAGATCACTTACTCTTCTGATTTTGATCTAGAATTTTGCTTAATCCTTAGAGAAAGAAGATAATCCACACTTTCTTTAATGAAAGATGCTGCTCTTGAGGTTGAATCTAACATTATGTCATCTCATAAACTTAAAGGAAAATTTGAGAGAAAGAAGTATTCTGCTGACCCTCCTTATTCTTCAAATACCAAAATGGAAAAGATGGCCAAGATATTGGATAACTTGACCTCGGAAATGTCAAAATTGAAAATTTAGAGTCAGCAACCAACAATAAGTAAAGAGCCTAATGCTTATACTCCTAGGAATCCCAATGCATTCCCTTACAGAAGGAACAACCGATAGGTCCAGATATTTCAGAGAGACAAGAATGTAGCTGATGATCAAAGAATCAGGGCCCCCTTCCAAAATGCAATGCTAGAAGAAGAACAAGAGTTATCTCATGATGAAGTTGAAAAGAAGATGGCATCAATTTCTTTGGGGATGAAAATGATTCCTCCTTTTTGACACAAGTAGATTATGAAGAAGCCCAGATGGATGAATAGATTCATGAGGCAAGCATTGAAGAATATTTTTATTAGATAGATGATCAGCCAGGTTACAATTTAAGATCTAAGATTGCTGCTCCAAAGCCATTGCTTACTACTCCAGGGAAAAAGAAAGAAGTTGATGCCAAGTAGCCTGCTGCTCCTGTAAAGCAGACCTCCACTCCTGCAAAATAGTAGCAGAAGCAATTGCAACCCCAAGCCAAAGAGAAAGTCATCCTCAGAGCTCCCCCTAATGAGGTAAAACCTTCCGATAGATTATCATACTCTTTTAATTTTGAATTAGAAATTCAGAAAGTAAAAATACCTATGCCATTGATTGAACTTATGAAGAATGACATTTTCAAGTCTGCTATCCTGAAGTCCCTTRAACTAAAGAMTCCTCCAACTGCTGATTATGTAAACCTACAATATGACAAGCMAACAATGACTATAGGGCCTATGGTAGAATACCGAGATGACTCTTGTCCACCCTTCTACATATCCCTAAATATCCATGACAAGATCCTTCACAACTACTTTCTTGATTCGTGAGCGTCACAAAATCTTATGCCTAAAGMAGTGATGGATGAACTTGGGCTTAACGTCACAAAACCTTATCATGACCTCTTCTCTTTTGAATCTAGGAAAGTTAGATGCCTCGRCCTCATAAAATACGTTGTTATAAACCTTGCCCAGTTGCCAATGAGAAACATGGTAAGGGACATTGTAGTGGCTGATATCCCACTCAAGTTCGGCCTCCTCTTGTCACGTTCATGGAGAAAAATACTGGGGGGTACCTTGTAKATGGATCTTTYRTATGCCACAGTCTCGATGTTTGGAGGAGAGCTAAAGAGACTTTACAGGGAGAATCAGCTTGCCTACATCGTTAGTGATGGAAAAMATTCTGTAAACCAACCCATTTATGCTTTAGACATAGACTTTGGATCATGCATTCTTCAAATAAATGATTCTCAGCCARCTCCTTTGCAGCTCACAAAGCCTACTTATCAGCAGAATGATGGAGAGAGTACTCCCGTGTGGACCATGTTCTTTGATGGTTCCAGTACCAAAGACTCAACAGGTGCAGGTGTAGTTTTGATTTCTCCTTCAAAAGAGGCTATGCATTTGTCTTTTAAGATTGAGTTCAAAACTACTAACAATATAGCAGAGTATGAGGATTTTCTATTGGGATTAAAAGCTTCCAAGGAAATGGGAATCAAAGGACTAAAAGTGTTTGGAGACGCGGGTCTCATCATATAGCAAGTGAATAGTACTTTCCAAGCAAAACATGTCAGATTGAAAGCCTACAGGGATGAGGTATGGAAAATCAGGGACTCATTTTCCATTTTTGACATTTCTTATGTACCCAGAGCTATGAATCATCTTGTTGATTCCCTTGCTGTTTCAACCAATATATTTATTCCTCCCATGCCTCCCAGACTCAATTGTGAAATCCAAGTCAAATACAAACCATCCCTGCTCGACAATATTAAATATTGGAAATTGTTTGAAGATGATGACGAGCTTAGTAGATTTCTCCAGGTGGTAGATGAATTTTTTGATATGCATATTGACCAGAAAAATCAAAATGTAGAGGAATCCAAGAAGCCTAAGCTAAAAACAAAAATGGTTCAGCATGATATCGTTCAGCTGCCCAACAATTATATACCTCGGGGTTTGGTGCCTCTTGAGAAGATTTTCGATCATAAAGATGTCCCTTACAAACTTGATAAGAAGGAGAAAGATCCTGCTGTCCGTGAGCACAATATAAGAAGCCAAAATCATCCTAAATTCATAAATTTGTCCGCTGAATTAACCGCTAATCAGAGGTCTAAATATTGCAGCATTATGAAGGAATTCGCTGATGTTTTTTCCTGGAAATATAGTGATCTGAAAACCTATGACCCTGAGGTCATTCAACATAAGATTCCCCTCGAGAAATACACCATACCTTTCAAACAAAAACTGAGACCTATCAGTCCTCTCCTATTTCCTATAATTGAAAGAGAAATAAAAAAGCTTCTTGATGCCAAAATTATAATCTCTTTAAGACACTCTAAATGGATTGCAAATCTAGTGATAGTGAGAAAGAAAAATGGTGAGATCAGGTTATGTGTTGACTTTAGAAACCTAAATAAATGCTCAAAGAAAGACAACTATCCCCTACCTAAGATGGAACATTTGCTGCAAAGAATTTCAGGGGCCACTGTCATGTCTTTCCTAGATGATTTCTCAGGCTATAACCAGATTTATGTACATCTTGATGACCAAGAAAAAACTGCCTTTACTACTCCTTGGGGTACCTTCATGTACGCCAAGATGCCATTTATATTGATGAATGCCGGGGCCACTTTTTAGAGGGCCATGGACATATCTTTCGTAGGAGAAAAGGACAAGTTTGTCCTCATCTATCTTGATGACATCACAGTTTATTCCAGCAGTCATAAAGAGCACCTGAAGCATTTGAAAAGAGTATTTCTGAAATGCAGACAGTTCAGGATTTCATTGAACCCCAAAAAGTCTCAATTTTCTCTCAAGAAGGGAAAGCTCCTAGGTCACATCATTTCAACAGAAGGTGTGGAAATTGATCCAACTTAGGTGGAAGCAATTTAGAATTTGTCCATACCAAGGTCAAATAAGGATATCCAATCTCTACCCGGTAAGATAAATTTTGTCTGAAGATTTATTCCAAATTTCGCTGAGTTAGTGAAACACATAACTTCTATGCTAAAAAAGGGATCCAAGATAAAGTGGACATACAATGAAAGAAGTTCATTTCAGGATATCAAATAGGCTATCATGGAATCACCCACTCTAATCAGTCCGGATTACACCAAGAACTTCTATATTTTTTCCTTTGCTTCCTATGACACGGTGGCAACAATCTTGTTACAAAAGGATGATGAAAGGCTTGATCACCCAGTGGCCTTTTTTAGCAAAACACCCAGAGACTCTGAACTAAGGTATGATCCTATAGAAAAACAAGCTTATGCTCTCATTAAGTCATTAAAAGATTTCATAATTTGTATCCTCCATGCAAAGGTTATCGCCTATGTTTCTTCATCCTCTATGAAGGATGTCTTGACTCAGCTTGATATTGATGGAAAGAGAGCTAAATGGATANAGGGATCCAAGATAAAGTGGACATACAATGAAAGAAGTTCATTTCAGGATATCAAATAGGCTATCATGGAATCACCCACTCTAATCAGTCCGGATTACACCAAGAACTTCTATATTTTTTCCTTTGCTTCCTATGACACGGTGGCAACAATCTTGTTACAAAAAGATGATGAAAGTCTTGATCACCCAGTGGCCTTTTTTAGCAAAACACCCAGAGACGCTGAACTAAGGTATGATCCTATAGAAAAACAAGCTTATGCTCTCATTAAGTCATTAAAAGATTTCATAATTTGTATCCTCCATGCAAAGGTTATCGCCTATGTTTCTTCATCCTCTATGAAGGATGTCTTGACTCATCTTGATATTGATGGAAAGAGAGCTAAATGGATAGCAAAGCTAACTGAGTTCGACATAGAAGTGAAGCCCACTAATCTGGTAAAAGGCCAAGGCCTTGCCAAGATTTTGACAGAAGAAAACTGTGATCTTTTGGACATAAATTTCATTGGGGAAAGTTCAGCAAGTTTGCAGACATAGGTAGCAGTGGAAGGAAAACATAAAAACCAGGAGGTGGCCGAGAATTTGTTTTCATGTGAGTGGTATTCAGGTATTATTCATTTTTTATAGAAGTTGGAAGTTCCTCCTAAACTTAGCATGACTCAAGCCCGAGCCCTTAAGCTCAGAGCAATTAAATTTTGCATTAATAATAATCTTTTGTATTGGAAAGATCCTGCTGGTTTACTACTAAGATGTTTGAACAAAGAAGAGTCAATTGAATTCATACATCGGTTTCATTCAAGTATCTGTGGAGGCCATCATTACTAGAGGACCACAACTCATAATATTTTAAGGGCTGGGTATTATTGGCCTTTTCTTTTTTCAGATGTGTGTTCCTTTGTGAAATCTTGTGATAAATGTCAAAGATTCACAGGAAAACAACAACTAAAATCTCTACTCCTGAGACCTATTGTAGTGAATGATCCTTTTCAGTAGTGGGGTTTATATTTCATAGAAGAGATTAATCCTTCATCTAGTGGTCAACATAAATGGATCTTGGTAGCCACTGACTATTTTACAAAATGGATAGAGGTAATCCCCATTAGAAATGTCACTCATCAGGTCGTCATGAAATTTCTTTATGAGAACATCTTGAGCAGATTCGGTTGCCCAAAAAGGCTAGTGATAGATAATGCAACAACTTTCAAAGATGATGGATTGGTTGAGATGTGCAAATCATTGGGCATTCAATTGGTACACTCTACTTCCTACTACCCTCAAGGTAATGGCCTTGCCGATTCATCAAATAAGAGTCTAATCAGAATCATCAGAAAGCTGTTGGAGGAGAATCAAAAGAACTGGGATTCTAAACTAAAGTTTTCTCTTTGGGAAGACAGAGTAACTAACAAGAAATCCATTGGAACTTCTCCCTTCAAACTTCTTTATGTCACTAATGCCATTTTCCCTATTCAGCTAGTTTTGCCAGTGGCCAAGTTTTTTCAGGAGGAACAAACTGAATAAAATCATATGATAAGAAAAATGCTTGACTTGGTAGAATTGCAATAGATCAGAGAACAACTGGTGGATAAATAAGAGGCTCATCAAAAGAGGATCAAGGACACTTTTGATAGAAAGGCAAAGGTGGATGATTTTCAGGTTGGTGACTGGGTTCTAAAGTGGGATTCCCTCAGACAAGATAAAGACAAGCACAACAAGTTTGAATCTTTGTTGACCGGTCCTTTCATGATAAATCGAGTACAACACAACAACACCTTCATTCTACAAATTCTGGAAGGAGAAGAAGTGTTTGGTGGCCCAGTCAATGGGTGTTTTCTAAAACTCTATTTTATCTAAGGCTTTGAAGCCTTGTCATTGTAATTTTATTTTTTAGATTTTGTTTTAACACAATAACTCTATGCCCAATGGAAACACTAGTAGATAGGTTTAAATTTTCATTTTTCAGGAAAGACATTGGTTATGTGGTTCTTGAAACCTCACAGGGAAGATTTCACCCCCAATAGGAGCCAGTGTTATCTCCTCAAATAAATCAATTGATATTTTTCATTTTAGGTGATAGGGAGTCTTTTAAAAAAGTACTTTTAAAATTTTTAAAGGTTCATTTTTAAAAGCTTTACCCATGTAATAAAGTTTAAATAAAAGTTAGTTTAGTTCTTGTTTGATCTAATTCAAATCTCAAGTTTCGGTGGCTTAGGAGAACATATCGATTGTTCATTAGCCACCGAAAGCCTTAGCTTTCAGAAGCTTAAATAAAGGAATCTAGGGCCATTTTAGCCACCAAAATCGTTGAAGTGGGGAAAGGCCCAACACGTCCTATCACACGTTTCAATCGATGGGTTCTATGTTTCCATGATTGCACAAGCCGCCGAAAGGACTGGAGAAAGAACCGTTCACGACTGGAAGTTGATTCCTCTATGATATAAGCAAATCTCTCCAGATCGCTATATCATTAAGCCATGTGTTTATGTACTCTCCATTTATTTCAGTTATTCTCCATGACTGCAACAAATCATCAACCATTTTGCCGCACTTCTTGCAATTAGTGCCATGTTCAAAATATCACCTCAGTTATCTCAATCTTATCACAGCCGAGCCAATTTTCGCTAAGTCTACGCAGTGTAACTCTTCCCGAAATCTGCTCCTTCGATCATAGGTGTGCGAAAATGTCATGGAGAATGAAGAAAGGAATGACAACTCCGAGGAAGGATCTCAATGATATCGGTTACCTGGAATCACACCTAGAGGTATGTCAAATGTTCAAGGATGTAGGGTGTTACAAATTTTGCAAAAAATTATAGAGTTTTCATCAGCAAGTGCCAGAGGCCTTCGCCCTCAATTTTGATGGAAAGAAAGCAATCATCAGCCGGGATGAATTCGAGATTGATGAATCCCTCATAGACGAAGTGACAGAGCTTCCCACGACTCGAGAGAAATGGCTTAAAACCACTGTTATTAAGAATGTTGAATTCTGGACCTATTTAAAACCAGAACACAGGGGTTTGATATGGAAGAAAGATATTCTTGTATCTTTCCTTGAAGAGAAATGGAAATAGTTATTGCAAGCTATAATGGTTTATATAACCTGTGAAGGGTGATACAACAAGGTGATGATTTACCATTTTAAACTTATAAACCATTTGACTGGTAGAAACCCACTCAATCTTCCCTATTTCCTCCATGGAAGCTTATCCAAGATGGCTCATCAAGTCAAGGCCAAACCTAGTCAAGTTGCAGGTAGATTATCTCACCATAGTTTAATAAAACTATTGGTTTGTGAGCTATTGAAAAGAAAAGGTAAAGAGTGGAATTACTTCTTATTCTAGAATGATTTCCAGACTAAGGTTCAGCCAGAGGGAAAAAAGAGTCCTCATTCCAAGAAATCCTCCACTCCCAGAAGTGGAAAGAGGAGGAGGAGAGCCATCTCTCCAACCCCAGTCAATGAACCCTCTCCTTCCTCTAAGATGGGAAAAAATAAGAAGAAATTGAATTTTAACAGTGAAGAAGAAGAGGCCCAAGAATTCCTAGTGACCAAAAACATTCTCAATCTTCCTTACACAAACTCAGAGAATGAAGAGAACCAGTTTGAAACAGGGCATGAGGATTCAGTTACCACAGGGTGTGACAATTATGTTTTTGTGGATATATACACAACAAGTTATGAGAACCTTCCATCACCTACACCCTGAGAAGACAAGAACCACAAATTGTAGATGCCTCATGTAGCAAACGAGTGAAGCAGAATAAATCAAAAGAAATCAATAAGCTTAAGAAGAAGCTAGACGAGCAAGAAGTGCTAGAAAGGGTAATAAAAACCAGGTATGAAACTCTATCAAAAAACTTTGCAGAAAACAACCCATCTTTGGAAATATTAGCCCATGAAAGCATAAAGGAGAAGAAAAAGAAAAACAAGATTGTAAAGGACTACAATAGCTTATGGAGAGTAGCTCAAGGTTTGAAGAAAAAGGTCAGGGCTTTGAGGAAAAAAGCCATGTCTTCAAAACACCAGTCTCATGCTTCTCTTGATACCCTTGTAGAGGTGGAAGTTCACTGCAATGAACTAGAGGCAACCAGTAACCCTACAAATTTTGAACAAGATACAAAAGCCTAAAAAGATCAGTCCTAAGGTGTTTTTGAGCTAAGACAAGGGTATTTTTGAAATTTGTATAATCTCAGGTTTCGGTGGCTTAGGCGAACATATCGATTTTTCATCAACCACTAAAAGCAGAACTTCCGGTAGCTAATCGGTCCGAACTCTACTTTCTCTAGCTACCGAAAGCAATGATAAGGCATAAAGCTAATGTTTTTGCACATGTCCAAGTTTTTCTAGTTCAAAAGACTAAAAAATGGTTCCAGTTGATGGAAGATAGTTAATGACATCTTTATCAAGGGTTTGTTTTGGTTTTGGAGATTCTTTAAAAGACAGAAAAGGTAAACAACGGTTAGCTATTGTCAAGGATATAAGACTGTTTGACTGTCAACAGGTGTCAAGTTCAACTCCTCCCATATCACATGAGATCCAACAACCTCGGAAGGCTCACTACACCTACCAAGAATCTGAAGAACGTAAAGATCAGTTGAGAAGTTAAATCGATCTAGTCTACTTGGGCCAATTATTGATTTTCTATTTTTGGCAAAATATGATCCAGTAATATAGGATCTGGAAACTATTTGTAAAAGGCTATAAAGGCAAGAACATTTGATGAACACAGGGTTCTATTTTGAGTTCTATAATCTACTGTTATTGTAAAGAGACACTTTCTTTAATATACTAAGCCTACAAGCTTCTTTCATTTGTTATTGTCAGACTCTCCTTCATCTTTGTCTATGCATATGAGTAGACATCATTATTTTGTCTATGTTTAATGGTCCCATGGTAACTGTCATCTTACTTTTGACTGTTAAGAAAGAATCATAAGCATCTTTGGCTATTTTGTTGACCCATCATATATATTTTCTATGTGTGTTCTGGTTAACTGATTAGTTTTCTTATCCATTTGATTTAAAAACCTATCTGATAATAGCTCTTAAAGGCCTTGTATTGCATGAATATAGCTAGACTGTCTTGAATATACAAACTAGTGATTAAGATATTCATCTTGATCCAAACCCACACCCATTATTGAGAAAATAGTTACCAAAAAGATTAAGTTCCTAGGCATCTCTGATATATAGCCTAGGAGAGTTTCCTGGAGTGATAACAGATGGAATGCTACTTCTGTTGGAATCCTTGCACCATATTCCAGCTAGTGGGATGCCTCTCCTGCGATTCCTTCGCCCATAAAATTGGTTTTTAGAGGATCTACAGAACTAAGGTTTAGCTCAGTGAGGCACAATGCAAATCCGACATAGAGGTTCAACTTTCAAATCCCCTTTGTCAGGTTATTGTGGGCACCGTGGTCATGTGGGCATTGGTCATACACACCTTTTGGAGCTTACAGAACTCAGTTACTTCGCATTGTTGTGATTTTCCGCCCCCGAACTCAATTGTCATTGTGTCCCTGAATGGCTTCAAGAGGTGAGTTGCAACTTGACATAACACCCAATCCATGCCTCGAATTGATGAAATGCTAGTTCTGTTGGAATCCTGGCACTGGATTCCAGCTAGGGGGACCCCTCTCTTGGAGTCCGATTTTCTACCCTCAGACCGAATTGTGATTGTGTCTCTGAATGGCTTCAGGAGGTGAGTTGCAATTCTCCATAACACCCAAACCGTGCCTTGGATTGATGAAACACCATTTCGGTTGGACTCCTAGCACTAGATTCCAGCTAGGGGGACCCCTCTCTTGTGAGTCTGATGCCCATAAAAGTGTTTGTTAGAGGATCTCCAGAAGTAGGGTTTAGCTCAGTGAGGCACAATGCAAATCTGACACAGGGGGTCAACTTTCACAACCCTTGTTTTGGGCGATTGTGGGAACCATTTTCACATGCGTGTTGGCCATACATACCTTCTGTAGCTTACAAAACTTAGTTACATCGCCTGATTGTGATTTTGTGCCCCCAGATCAAATTGTCATTGTGTCTCTGAATGGCTTCAGGAGGTGAGTTGAAACTTGCCA
>JASDQU010688164.1:3947-29024 GCA_032191745.1 Picea mariana
CACCCTATGTTGATTTTCTAACTTCAACTGAATAGGTGAATATCCCAATGTAGGTTCCCCCATGGATTCCTATGTTTTCTTAGGTAGAAAATTTACTTCAAGCCCCAAGTCTAATATGATGTCCCCCATGTTAAAATCTCTAATATTTGCATTCAACCTAAATTACCTACTTGTTCTTCTCTTCTTACGAACCTGATTAACTGTATTTTTTTCTAATTTCATCTCTTCTCCACAATTACACTTTTATAATAGACTTTGTAATACTTGTAAAGAGTTTTTATCATTCAACAACTTCACACAAGACCCCAAAATTTTTCTTATATTACTTACTTGTTTTGAAGGCTCATCTCTGTTGGTTTGATCAAATAAGTGAGGTATGTCATATATTGGTACATCATTTACTGGATTTGTTCCTAAAGTAGAAGCAATATTCTCCTTCAAAATATCTTGTCTAGCTTCCTTGAATGTCTCCTTTTCTTTATATTCTTTCTGACCCATTGGTGATGGTCCTGATTCTTCTTTGTTGCCTATTCTCTTTTCTTGGATCCATATCTAGTATCTATATTGATCTTATTCCCATCCTCTTCTCTGTTTTCCACAAAAATACATTGAACATTGTAAATGTTATGGTTCCTCTTTTCCTTTATCTTTGTTAACAGTGTCAGACATTCTTTTATATCATGATCTACTGCATGACAATACATACATGTCGTTGCTGGATGTGGACAATCTATTGCATAATGTCCAGTTTTTAGAAAATTGTGACAAGTTACTAGTTCTCTACCTCCACTAAATCCTCTTCCTCCGCGGCCTCTGCCTTTGAAGCCTCCTCTGTTACCTTGATTATCTCTGCACCATGTATTATATTTTAGTGCCTAATTGTATTGTGGTTTCACATTATTATACTGCAATGGCGTTGGAAATTGTTGTGCGTTATTATATTGTGGTGGTGATGCAAACTTTTGCACATTATTATACTATGGATACATTGTAAATTATTGCACAGGTTATCCTGTCATTAGTACAACTTGTACCCTATAAGTATCTGAGGTCCTTTCCTTCATCATTGCCAAGGTTATATAATCCTTGTCCTCATGTCCTACAAAATTATAGAAGTTGCAGAATGTCCTCTTGTAAAATTTTTGATACTTTTGCATCATGGGAAAATGATAAGGATCATGTCCATGTGTTCTACATATTTCACAGCATGATCCTCCTCTAGGTAAACGATTCAACATTCTTGTTCCCAAATATTGCACAAATGTTGGAAACTCATTCTTATGGTGTCTTGTTTTTTTGCATAATGTGCACCATACTGCTTCCCTTTTCTTCTTACCCTCATTCTGATTCAACTGAAATGTTAGGTTCTTAATATCTTCTCTCAACGCTTTGACAAATGGATGTGTATGCTTATATCGTTTCTCCTCTAACTGCAAGGATTCTTGCAAATCCTCACCCTGAGTCTAGAACTTTCGATGCCTCAATGAATACTTCAAATGTGGAAATAAAGAGTTAACAAATAATTTTTTTATGTTTCATATATGTAATAGGATACTTAGTCTTACCTTTTAGTCTCTTGAACTTCTGATAAACTTCCCCAACTAAATCTCCTAGATTATGTTTGATCTCTATCATCTCATTCATGAATTGATCATCTGAACTTGATCATTGAAATTCATTGATTAATGCTTTCTTCACATCTGCGACAGTTGTACGTGATCCTTGTGGACTGTTTACTGAGAGGATCATTTACCAGTCTAGTGCGTGGTATTTAAATGTGATCGCTAGCTCCACCACTTGTTTATATTCATCTATGATATTCTTAGTTGTCCAAATATTATCACAAATAAACAGGTGCTTCTCTGGTTCCTTCTACACTTCTCCATGGAACTCTGGTAATCAAATAGTTCGATCTACTCTTGCCATTGTAAATTTTTATGTACTACCACCTCCGCACAGTGTAGATACTTGAATACTACTAGTTGAACTTGTACTTTTATTTGAATTTCCATTGGACCCATGTCCTACTAAAATCCTTCTACCACTAATCATTGGTTGTCTAAATGGTTCTTCATCTTCATATGTCTTAGTCACACATGGGGTTGTGGGTTCCACACTAATTTGGATCTTGAATGGAGAGAATTATTGTACGTCGGACTCTTGGCCTCTAGTTTTTCTCTCACATGTGGTGCATAATATTTCTTCATTCTACCCCATCGCATGGAGATCCTCTACCTCTTCCTCATCACTATCCAAACCCTCTCACTCGACTATTTCCCTCATTTTACTACTGATCTTACACTAGTAGGGTCTTCCATTGTGCATCACTCCTTCTCTGCTCAATATCTCCTTGGTATGTTCCTCATCCATCATAATGGGATCCATTTATTCCTTCTTCTTACCTCTCTCTAGAGCCCTCTCCATATCTCATATCTTCCTTAGTGCTTCCCCTAGTTCCCCCATGTGTGCAAAGTGATTTAGTTGTTTGACTCCATTCTCATCATTCCTTTATCATGCAATAAAATCTTGATTGACAAGTAAAGTGATCGAATGTACCTTCCTCTTGGTCCCTTCAAAAACTATTTCTCTGCATTAGTGTATGACTTTGCAGTATAGATTGCAAACTGAGTAATAAATCCTGCAACAATGTTGTCTAACTAGAAATCCATTGCACATGTGAATTTATTATTGAGTCTTTCCAACTGTGCAATATTCTCAGTAGTCCACTCTACTGGTCTTATCTGATTATTTGGATGAGTATCCTTCAACCTAAATATACACTCCTATAGAAACTCTTTAAAATAATAGAAAAATCATGCAAATTAGTAAACACATACCTTTCCAAATACGGGTGCGGTGTATGCTTAGATCTTCTATTGTCTTTCTGCGCAAAATTGAGTTGTTTTGTCTCCAACCATATTTCAATCTCTTTCTTAGCTGGATTCCATGGCCTAAACATCCCCTTCTACCACTACATTCTCTTCACTTTCCTTCAACAAGTTCCTTCTAATCTGATCTTTTGAGTTCCAACCAAAAACATAACCATTTGTTGGATGTATGGGTTGACCCGGGTTCCACCTTATTTCTCCAACAAAAACCCTAGAAACCATCGATCCTTTCAGAGACCAGAAGACAACACTGCGCATAGAGTGCACAATGCATTCTCGCCCAAGATGTCTTGTGGGTGATTGTAGGATGCATATGTTTGCAGTCATGGAATGGATGTTTCTCATGGGGATGTCAGATCTATTCTTTGTCTACTTTAATAGTCATCAGATCTACAATTATCTAACTATATTAATTTATTAAGATTCCTTCTGTAGTAAATTCACATAATTGATCCAGTGTGCATTGCATTATAACTCTAACATATTCATTCATTCATTCATTCATTCATCATAAAACATGTAAAAGAAAAATTCCACAAAATTACACAATGTTTTACCATGGTTCACCCCCCTTGGGATACATCCACAAAGATCTGGAAATATTTTCTTTTTTATTCATCTTCATAAATTCCTTGCGATGTGTGCATTACATCAAAAGTGCATAAATTCACATGTATAAGCAAGGATAATCAGTGTCATACTAATCTCCACAACTTTCAATCTGACCCTCTGTTGTAGGAAAATTCCCCTGTGGATAGGTGAATACCCTCTTGGATCCTAGAACCCTATTACCAAGATAGAAAGATGATAACATTGGACACTAACATTCCTTTGAGATTTTCTTAACTATTCAGAAAGAGAAAGAGAAGGAAGAAAGTGTGATGCACCTTATTCCAATGTTTGTCCTCGCTGCTCCAATTTGAGCTTGATATCCAAACGCGTTCGCACAAGTTGATACCTGAAAAACACATACATCAAAGAGATACAAGGAAACTCCTACTCTAGCATACTAGATTAAACAAATTCATCTACAATAGACAAGCACATGTAAACATACATAAAATAGAAGGAAGTAGGTCAAGCATATATTAATATGAGAAATCAAGAAGATTACTTACAACTGTGGATGTTGCTGCAGTAGTCCTCCAAGCTCTCCTCATCCATCCCTTACACGATAATCCCAAGATCATAATTTTGATACCTCTAATCCTCCTCTATCATAATCAAAGGTTTGATACCTTCCAAATTCTCTCTTTTTTCCTTGAAAAGGCCTCCTTTAGTAACCTTGGGAGGCTTAACCACCATAAGTAGATTCGGGGATTGGTTAGTGATATGACACCTTTAGCCTAGGATCTGATCCTAGGATAGTTCCATAGGATATTATTCTATCCAAACCAACCTCATCTCCAAGATATGGTCCTCAGAAAGAAGCAGGATTATGCAAACTTTCCTCTAACCAAAGTCAGTGCTCCGCTCTAGTTAGAGATAGGGCGTTGATCCTAGATCAACACTCCCTAGATAAGGTAAGGGGGGCATTGTATCACTCCCTTAGCATGGCCAGGGGGGTGCTACCCTTCAAAAATTCCCAAACAAAGGTTGGTTTTTCAAGTAAAAAGTGTGTTTCTAGCCTTGAAATGATGGGTTTCCTCCTCCAATATGAATTAGGGATTATGGAAAATGTTCTTTGATGTTTTTAAGGGGTTGAAACACATATAAGAACATATAAAGTGAATGAAACACTTATTAAGGTGCATACAACACTTGACGACACTTGAGACACTTACCAAGGTGCATACGACACTTTTACGACACTTGCGACACTTAGGGTGAGATACTTAAGTGTGAAATTTTGATGTGTAATAGATTCCCCCCTAAAGTGTGAGGTTACAAGAGAAACTGATGGCCAAAACATTTTACAATTCTTCAATGCAAGGGCATGGAGTTGGATAATCTGGAAGAAGCTGCAAACAACCATCGAACAATATGAATATATGTTCCATTTCTGAGGCAGACATACCTATGCTCGGAATATGAGATGAATCAAAGCACAGTCGCTAAACGATGCACTACGGATCCATGAAAAATATTGACTAAGGATATGGCCACCAAAGATACAATGTGGATCCATACCTCCATGACATGAACTGATCGTAGCCATGAAAAATACACTGTGGAGCTACGAGATGATAAAACATAAACACAGACCAATACAATGTTGATCTATGGAACAATATATATATCAACATGCTCAAAATATATCCTTCTCAACCTAGGAAAAGAAGATAACAAAGTGAATGCTCAACCTAGGGTCTTCGTCCCATTCTCGATGTGGTACAAATATAGCCATGCGAATAGATTATTTGATGTCGAACATGGTAGAAACCACTTGATTACTAGTAATTGATGTAAACCATTAACAAGTGCAAGTGAAATCACCAACGATTTCAATGACTCCCAACTTACCCTAGTACATTCCAACGAATGTGAATAAATGAGATGAAGTCGAACATTCATGGAATTCTCAAAAACTTGACCCACTTCCTTCAATTATTCCCGCACATAGATGGATGAGTACCTCTTTTTAATTTAACAAGCTCGAGGAGGGTAACACATGCTTTATATAACTCACCTTCGGTAAGTTCCTCTTCCTGTGTTTAACAAACTAGAAGAAGTAAGGGTTTATCCCCATATGGGCCCTTCAATGTGTAGTTTAGTGAGTCCAGAGAAGGAAAACTTGGTGGTTTTTCATGTTTAGCGAGTCTGAAAAGAACTTAAAGGTGAATCCATGGTTTTCCTTTTTCATAATTTTAGTCTCACGAGGATGAAAAAGAGATAAAATACCACTCAAAAGACTCCCTTTCAAACCTTTTAATGAGTGTCAAAGGAAGCAATATCACTCGAAAATATTTTCATGTTTAGAGAGTATGAAAAGAACTTAAAGGAGACTCTAGGGGGTTCCTTTTTTGTATAACCTTTACGAGTCTGAAAAAGTGATAAAATTCTACTCGATTACATTCTCATGTTTTTCTGAGCACAAGAAAAAACAAAGACTAAGCTTGATATTGGTTTCATTTTTACAAAAGCTTGAAACAAAATTAAACTATGCTTGTAAATTCCCAACGTAATTTCCATAGGTATGGATACCCATGGATGGTTGGTACTCTTCCCCCATCTTGAAAATCTAGCTTATTAACTCAATAATGTTAATCAAAGGCTGAAGACATGCCCCCCCAAGCTTCTTTTCATTTGTCGACTTTGAGGTTGTCACCAATTTTTGTACTATATGGAGAAAAAGGATAAGGGTGGATGAAAGGAAGGTTAAAATATGAGACCTAATAAAATACTCGACTCGACATCTACAAGATCTAGCTAAATACTCGAGTTGATATCTACGAGATCTAGCGAAAGACTCGATTTGTTAGGAGAGTTGATTGTTTCATTTTTTAATGAGCTTGACATAGGAAAAGAACTATGCTCAGGACCTCTATTTAATTTTTTAACAAGCTTTCCACAGAGAAGAAAAACTATGCTCATAGATTTTGTTTCATTTTTAAATGAGCTTTCCACAGAAAATAAAACCTATGCTCATGGCTCCGAGTTCAATCCCAATATTTTTTTTTCCTTTTTTAATGAGATTGCTAGAGAGAGGAAAACTATGTTCATAGATTTTGTTTCATTTTTAACGAGCTTTCCATAGAGAAGAAAAACTATGCTCGTGGATCTGGGTTCAATCCCTGGATTTCTGTTTCATTTTTTAACAAGATTTCTACAGAGAGGAAAACTATGCTCATAGCTTCTTTTTCATTTTTTAACGAGCTTGCTACATAGAGAAAAAATATGTTTGTGACCTCTGTTTCATGTTTTAACGAGATTTCCACAGAGAAGAAAAAACTATGCTCATATACCTCCCCTTGATCATGGCTTCCAAGAGGACAATTCTCCGAAAGGAATAAATGTCAAGGGACAAACGCCAACCATGGCTTCCAGGAGATATTCACTATATGTTAGAAAAATACTCTGGAAGGAACACATGTCGACGACCTCGATAAGGGTAGGGATATCTGTCTCTAATATCCCTATCAAAGAGATGATGATGACAACTACTGGATCTAAGTCGGGTGAAGGGATAGATTCCATCTCGTGTAGGTTTGAACACATGGGGCAGGTCATTACATAATTGACATGTGGCAGGGCGAACATTGCTGGCATGTACAGACCATTCAGGGAAGGTGGATGGTTGATCATTAAATGAGGTTCAATGAATGAAAGATGGTCAATTGTTACTATGTTTCCATTGTGAGGGAAACACATCACTCTAAAGAGAGTGGACACAAAAGATCTCATAATGTAGACATACTCTCGCCCAAGGAGCAGGTTAAATTCCAAGGGGTCGTGATTTGGAAAGGAACGTAAGAGGGAAGACAAGGTTCTATCAAATGATTCCAATTAATAGAAATCATATTATTTCTCAAATGGGGTGCCATCAGGATGGACGAAGTTCCCCCTTCTCCAAGTGAATCAGTATTAATGAGGTAGACCTAAGAGATATCCTCACTCTTTGAAAGAGGAGTGGAATCAACTGATGATGAAACCGGATTGACCACTTTGTATGCACTCTTCAAGGGAGGAGTGGGATCAACCGATGGCAGAGCCAGATCAACCACTTTGGCACTCTTCAACGGAGGAGTGGGATCAACCGATGACAGAACCAGATTGACCACTTTGGTGCTCTTCAGAGGAGGAGTGGGATCGATTGATGGTGGAACTGGATCAACCACTTTGGCACTCCTCAGATGAAGAGTGGGGCTAATCGATGATGAAATTGACTCATTCACTTGTGTTTCAATGTTCATATGAAGAGTGGGGTTGATCGATTATGGAACTAGATCAACTACTTGGATTTGTAGTTCAACTGAGGATAAACCAGATTGACCACCTGATCAACTAGACTGACCAGGGATGGAACCAAATTGACTAGTCCATCAACTAATTATGGTTTGTAAGAAATACTATGATAACCAATTGGAAGTTGAATCTTTTCCAAAAGATAAGAATCCTCGTCCATACGAGGGAAAAGTTGAGAGTAATGATCACCTTTGCATAACAAGCAAGGTATTTTTGACAGTTCTCTTCTTGTTACCAACCTTACTGTCACTAGTTGACGGGGTGTCACCCACATGTCCCGTAGGGGCTGATGACGTGGAAGACCACATTTATAAGACCTTTGGGAGACCAGGGAAATCCCTCAGAAAGTGGTTACCCTTACAAATCCTACAAGGGGATTTGGGTTTAAGATTCTTTGTTTTAGACTTGTTGACTTTATCAACACTCCCAATACGATTAATAGTAGTTGGTTGCTTGGATACAACATGATATGATGTGGTTGGAGGCTTGTTCCTTTTCTAGTTCTTCTTCTTCTTCTCTTTTTGTTTCTTCTTCTTCTTATGAACCTAGATACTCGCTTTATATATTTCACTAGGCGAAGAAGGAGAAAGGGAAGGAGACGTGATGAGTGAAGAAGAAAAAAGGTTGCTATGTGGTTGATGTGTGGGTGGTGTGCTTACATATGAAGCATTAGGTGCATTTGAAGCACTGGGAAGATTCAATATCACTAGAGTGGGGAACAACGAAACCAGTAATCTTATTGTGAGTCCTGGAATACTTAGTGTGGAAATGCACGAAATACCAACCTTTCCAAAAGAAGGAAAGGTGAAAGGTTCCCTAGGAAAATGGGTTCCTCCATTGGTACTCCCAATATTTGACACCATTGACACTGACTTGACCTAAGGTACACTAAGGAAAACAAATAGCACACACTACAAATCTAAGAAGCAAACAATCAAACAAACCTTCCCATAATGAAACCACTAGTTGGTGATGAAATAAAACATCGCGAGATCAATATAGGAAGGGTTTGGGATAGAGCAGGTGGATTAGTTATGTTAGCGACCTGCTTAATGGACTTGCGCCCTAGTGCAAGTTCCCACACAGTTTTACCCATGGGTATACCCTCCAAGGCACTCAAGTGATTTTGACCAACGTTTGTTCCAGGTACAGTGAAGAATTCCCTTCACCATCACCTTGTGTGAGGACCCTAAATATTATGGCTACTAAGGTCACCAACTCCCAGACAACCTTTGGGCAAGTACAATTGACAGTCGAGTCCAAACGTATGGGCAAGATAACAAGTCTGAAATCCTTCAAGAGAACTAAGGACAACTGGACCAGTAGAACTCTAGAGGACCCCGAACGGATTCAGAATTCACGAAGCACCAAGACAAAATGAATACATTTGGACCTCAAGAAGAACCCCAATATACGATCTGGATAATATGAAAAATTAATCCTCGGAGGGATAATCTTTGTTTCTCTCTTGAACACAACCTCATGCGTAACCCCTATGTGAGAGGGGGATCCTAGCAATGCTTATACGAACAATTGGATTTACCGCTCCCTAGCACAAGATTATATTTTTGTATGATGTCTTTATAAAGTTATCCTCACAACCTATTCCAAATCCCTACACTTTCTAATGTAGGTTCGCTACTAGAAAATATAAAAGTGTCTGATCAATTTTATAAGTGCTTCGTTTTAGGGTTGTTGTTTACTCAAAGGTGAGAAAGTGAAACTAATGATGTTGTAGACTCAACTCCAAAAGAATGATGAAAAATGAGATGCAAATCATTTTCTTCAATGAATCCTACATACAGGATAGAGAAGAGGTTCAATTTTCTTCAACAAAAACACCCAATTCCCAAATGCAATTTTCTAAATGCAACCTAGGTATCTACACTACCCAACAAAAAGAATGCAACTATATTTCTTTGTTTGATTCTAATACATAAATATAACAAATGCAAATCCTTCAACACTCCTTTACTTTTAATCAAAATGGAAGAGTCGAATGTAGATACAAAAGACACAAAGAAAAAAAGATTTCAAACAAAGCATGCACTCACAAGATAATGAGAACTGAATGAAGATAACTCACTCAATCAAGGACTCAAAAATAAAAAAGAACTCAAGGAGATAACAAAGTTCAGAGAAGAATCCAAAAAATGATAGGGATAAATAGGAATGACTCAAATGTCTTGACAAAAGAAGCAGCAAGAAGAAGAAATCCAAGCTAGTTTGTGATAATCATAAAGTCTCAAATCATTGAAAAAGGAAATATTTGAAAAGCAACTTAAGACCAAATAGCCTTTGTAGAATTTTCCAATCAAATAGATAACCAAAAACTTTGCAAGATTCAAACCAAACCAAGAAAAACAAGGAGAATCAGTCTTTCAATTTGGAAAAGGTTGCAATCTCAAACAAGAAAACAAAAGAAGTGATAAGTACCAAATATTCAACCCAAAAAATCCACAATCCACACTATAGACTCTAGGAAAGAATCTCTGCAAGATAGACTAGGAAAAACTGAGCAAAAAAGGGTAGAAATCACCAAAGAAGGAGATAAATGCTCTTGTTTTCAAGGGCACAGAGCATAGTAGTGCTATGATAAACACTGAAGGGGAGACTTGATTACAGATAAACGCTCTGATATACATTCCAAGGGAGCACTACGCTTCCCAAAAACTCAGAATAGAGGCTTAAAACTCAGAAAAAATCACCCAGAATTGAAAAAAATTTGTGAAATTGTCAATGAATAGGGGAGAAAGGAAATAGATCGATCAAAAACAAGAAAAATGATCTAAAATGTGGGAAAAATTTCGAGACAATACAAGGAAAAACAAATCAATGTCCCTCCTCAATGGATTCGCCAATTTTTGTTGTAGGAAACTTCCCCTGCGGACAAGTAAATATCCTCTTGGATCCTAGACCCCTATTACCAAGACAAAAAGATGTTAACATTGGACATTAACATTCCTTTGATATTTTCTTAACTATTCAGAAAGAGAAGGAGAAGGAAGAAAGTGTGATGCACCTTATTCCAGTGTTTTTCCTCACTGCTCCAATTTGATCTTGATCTCCAAACTCGTTCGCACAGCTTGATACCTACAAACCACACAAAACAAAGAGACACAAGGAAAGTACTACTATAGCATACTATATTTAAAAAATTAATCTACAGTAAACAAGAATATGTAAAGATACATAAACTAGAAGGAAATAGGCCAAGCATATATTAATATGAGAACTCAAAAATATTACTTACAATCGTGAATGATGTTGCAATAGTCCTACAAGCTCTTCTCATCCAACCCTTGCAAGATACTCCCAAGATCATAAGTTTGATATACGAAGATTCCTCCCAAGATCATAAGTTTGATACCTCTAATCTTTCTCTATCATAATCAAAGGTTTGATACCTTCCAAATTCTCTCTTTTTCCTTGAAAAGGCCTCCTTTTGTAATCTTGGGAGGCTCAACCACCATGAGTATATTTGGGTATTGGTTGAGGATATGACTCCTTTAGGTTAGTATCTGATCCTAGGATAGTGCCATGGGATATTATTCGATCCAAACCAACCTCATGTCCAATAGATCACCCTCAAAAATAGGAAGGATTCTCCAAACTTTCCTCTAACCAAAGTCAGCGCTCCCCTCTAGTTATAGATAGGGCGTTGATCCTAGATCAATTCTCCATACATAAGGTAAGAGGGGCATTGTAGCACTCCCTCAGCATGACCAGGGGGGCACTAAACTTCAAAAATTCCCAAAAAAAGGTCGATTTTTCAAGTAAAAAGTGTGTTTATGGCCTTGAAATGATGGGTTTCCTCCTCCAATATGACTTAGCGATTATGGAAAATGTTCTTTGATGGTTTTAATGAGTTAAAACACATATAAACACATAAAATGTGAATGCGACACTTATTAAGGTGCATACATCACTTTACAACACTTGCGACACTTACCAAGGTGCATACGACACTTGCGACACTTAGGGTGAGATACTTAAGTGTACAATTTTGATGTGTAACACCCTTAGTTACAACTCAAAAACAAACTCATCTCCAAAACTGACTCAATAATATCTCCACATCTCTCAAAACTAGTATCTGCAGCTCAAAACTCATAAAAACCATACTACTAAAAGATGGATCTCCTCATATCTCATAATAAATGTATTTATACTACAACATGTTTAAAAACCCTTTACACCAATGAACCAAAACCCTAACCCTAAGTGAATTAGGTTTGTCCACATTGTAAGCTCCTTCGTGTGGTTGGTCCACAATCCAACTGTTTCCTCGTTGCACTATCCTTATTTTTGTCTTTGACTTTCCTCTTCCTTGCACTGCTTTTCCTTATTATCCAATGCACACTCCTTTTCTAGTCCCTTTCTCAACTGTTTCATTGATTGTTGTGTTGTTCCCCAAAACAGATTTCTCCAACATAAAGCAAAAAAACTTTAGGGTGTCAAATGATGTCGTGGAGATTTGTCACGGTTTTCAAGAGGAAATTCCAAACTCGTGACAATTCTTACTATTTAAACGGACCAGAGGCCCCCAATACTCGATGATCCACACAAAAATGAGGAACACAAATTTCTAACAAGTGTGTCGCCCATGAATAAATGCATCTATAAAATTCGACCTTGAGGCAATCATTGTCTATCAATTTGTTGACTCATTTCCTCATTGAAGAGCAGCCACAATTTGTTGTTTCTTTTAAATGGTTACCTTTAGTGCCATGGGTTTTTTTCCCTTTGCGAACCTACCAAATTCACCAAATGGATAAGTTCACAAAATGATTTATTTGTAAAATCATTTTCTATTGGTATGGAATGGGTGGATATATTATGCGAATGGTTTCCTTCTTCATTCATGTTTGTGAGTGAAAATATTTTTTTTTCATTCTTTATCAACCTTGCCATTGTTCATCAGTAGTATTCCTTTTCTGTAGGTAGAAATGGTGCTCTTCATGTGTTTGATGGGAAATGGAGTATGTTCTTTCATGGCTTCCATCGAGTGCTCATCATTATACTTTATTTTAAGTTCACTGAAGTCATCAGAGGTATTGACCTTAAGTGCTTCGATGTGCATTGGAGCATTAACTTTGTCGGTCACATTCAAAGTTGTTCTAATTAACTTTGTTGACCAACGACCAAGTTCTTCTCATGTTTGTTGATGGCCTTAGAGTAGTTCCTCTTAAATTCACTGATGGATTTGAAAATTTTCCCCTCAAATTCACCAATGAAAACTAACTTCATTCATCTCATAATATAGTTGGCTTCATCAACCAACTTTCAGTTAACCTAGTCAATGAGTCTGGGAGACATTCTTCTTAAATTCTTCGGGTGCATCGAAGAACTTACTATCAAA
This sequence comes from Picea mariana, assembly GCA_032191745.1. NCBI lineage: Eukaryota > Viridiplantae > Streptophyta > Pinopsida > Pinales > Pinaceae > Picea > Picea mariana. Next base: position 17,103 of record JASDQU010688164.1, read on the forward strand.
TTATCCAATGGGAATTTGGTTTGGTTTCTGATCATACATTGTTTCTGGTGAAACATTTTTTGAGTGTATTTTGGAAGGCGGATCACCCTTACTTCTTGGTTTAAAACGCTAAACGCAAAGAACTACTCAAATATTTGAGTACGTGGATATTTTTTTATATATGGGAACCTTGTCACCACATGTTTGGTGTATAGAAATCATTTAAAATAAAAAAAAGTTCAATTATTGTATTTTTGAATTTACACCAAATTTTAAATTCAAATAATTTTAAGTTTGAATAAAATAAAATTTATTTAAATTTAACTCATTTCACAACACAAACTTTTAAACCAGAGTAATGTTGCATGGAATCGTAAACTAAAATATACATACCTTTGCTAACGATACCGGAGGAAAACTTAAATACACATAACTTTCGCATATTAACTCTGATTGGAATATTATCTATTGCATCATGAAGAGTTCAGAGAGGTGCCTCCGGTGAGTCCATTGTCCATGCCATCCAAGTGTTCCATCCATGTAACTATTGATGTGGTCGGTTCAGAAAACAAACCCTAGGTTATTCATTTTGGCACTTCCGGGTGTCGGATTTTGATTCCATGAGTTGTGTTGGAATCACAAAGGAAAAAATCATCTAATTGGCCTATTTTCAGGAAGAAAAATATTATTTTGATGAACGCTGAAAATTTGAGCTTGAAGGCATTTATTAATGGAAGTTTAGGTCCCTCTTTTCCTAATGCTTTTTCCAAATTAGATTACATCAATTGTTGTGTCATATGTGATATATAAGGTCTTATTCCATCCATTTATGGTGTAGAGACACATTAGTATCATGAAATTATAAATCCACAAAAATATCCAGCTGATGTTCGGAGAACTTAGTACTGTCTAGGAGCTAGGAGGACCGAGTTTCTTTCAAAGTGTGTCTCAAATCCATCGCAATACCAACAGGTTTTTTCGTTAACCTATATAATGTTAGACGATTCTTTCACAATCCAAATTCAGTCATAAAATCAAGAAATGAAAACCAAACAAGTTGGTACGATGTGCACGATGAAAGATACCAATGACACTGCAAACTTGATTATGAGTGTAATATGAAGTAGGTCAAGTATGGTGATCAGTGACTGGCATTTTAATTAGGCGTGAAGATTTTAGTCACCACAAAATTTTAGGAGGCTGACTAATGAGCGTAGAAATAAGGATATGAGTTTGGAGGATGATAAAATAGTCCTCAAAATGAGGGTGGGACATGCTTACCTAATCAACATTGGTGAGAGGGAGAATATTGTCATCGATGCACTCAGTGATGACAAGGGGTCATCATCCTTTAGTTAATGAATTGGCGATAGGAGAGGGAAACTTGTCAGCAGGTAGAGTGTTGGTGAAGAAGAGGTGAACCTCACCTATATGCAGTGCAATGAAGCAAAAAGGAGGGGAATTTTAAATACGTGGTGTATTGGTGAAAGTGAAAGGTAGGAGCATCATCGATATGTGATGCATCGATGTGAGTGGAAGGAAGTCAATAGGTGAAAGGTATGTGTGTGGTGAAGATAATCATCTGGAAACTGTTGATGTTTCATGCACACTTTGTTGATGATAATAATGTGTGTAGTGAGGTTTAGCAGAAGCATGTTGGCGCGTTGGCCAGGCTCAAAGGAATATGGTTGATGTATCTATGAATAAAATAGTCGTGCACCAATTTGTATGTGGAGGAAAGGATGCACTCACTGGTACACAATGCATCAACATAGGAAGAGGGAGCTCATTGAAGTGTGGATTCATAGGTTGTGGTGATTTGAACAGAAATTGGAAATTGTAAAGTGAGGAGAGAGGGAGGAAAACTTAGGCATAGCCATTTGCGTGAGGAAGAGAGTGTGACGGTTCTGGTAGGAATATTTGGAGGGGGGGCTAGTTTCCTGTCTTAGAGATGCACTAAGAGAAGAAAATTGGGAGGTAGTTGTGTGCGTGAAACAAATGTTGACACACTGGGAGAAGTCTGAATCAATTCTAGTCCTCCCTAACTGATAAGTAGAAAATGTATAGGATCATACAATTACTTTTAAGACAAGAAATTCCAAAAATAATGTGCAACAGTTACCTAAAAGATTCCATCGTGGTGGGATCATTGGTGATGCTTTCATATCAACTAGTAGAGCTCATATTTTGTAGATGGAGGATGAATGATGATGATATTTATTTCCTTAGATTGTGTCAACATTCTAATTGTCTACCTCCATCGTGGGGATAATATATATTTGGGATAAATAAATATTTTTCACCAGGTGTGTATATAGATATCGTGAAGGTGTCTATCCATTGCCTGTGTGCATCCATAGCCATGATGGAGTCACCACAACATCACAGACATTTCTCCACCTCCAATGAGCATCCATATCCCCAACGAAGATATATGCATGTCCCATAGTCTGGTCAAAATTTCCTTTCCATTCCTTCCCAGATTATCTAGTGCATGCATAACATTCATTGGATGGGGAAAGCGGTGGCATTTAGACTGATAAGGGATGAATACCAACTATTGATATTTATTTGTGTATTTGTTTCACCTGGCTACATAGAGATATCCATTTTGGTTTTCATCCTTTAGACTTTGACACATCACCTTTCACGTGAGAAGCTACTTAGTGTGTGGATGGTTCCTCTGTTACATAGGATATTCTTGGTAGCCAATATAAAAGGATGATCATTTATTAACCACTATGCTCAATCATGTTTTAACCGTTGTCACAACATCTCCAAATGGTTTTAATTAATTTTCAAACAGAGACCCCTAATTCCGCTCATGATCTAGGAAAGAGATGCAAGTTGATTTGTGCCTTCTCAAGTGCGAAGGATCCCCCTATAAAATATAGACTAAGGTGAGAGGACTGTATGCCATTAAATATAATTAGATATCATAAGACAAACAAATTTAATAACTAAATTACTTTTAAGGGGAAAATGATGATGAAAGAACTAGAAGAGAAGTGTTGAATTAGGATATGAACTTAGCCCAAAACCTTGTTGCAACAGAAAAATTAAAATTTGGCTAAATGAAGATCAATGACATGTAGTTAGATAAGAAAAATGGACTAAGAGAGAGGTGATAGATTGAATGTTTCTATCAGCTTCAAGAATATTCATGCATTCCAAATAGCAATAATCTTCGCAACATCTTGATAAGACTAATCTGTGTGACATTTAACACTCATGTTATTTCATTTAAATTAGATTTGGTGTTAGAAATGACTGAGAATTTCACTCTTCATACATATTTTCTAAAGACTTCCAATTCAATTTGGTGGCCTTATGCTTCAAGGGAAAGTATTGGCCAGAAATTGAATTTGTTTTCCAGCAAATTTATCTTCTTTGGCCTTGTGAGATCTTAATTTCTTTCTTCAAGCTCTAAAACTGATGTTACAACATGACATGTTCAATTTACCATGGTTCCAATTGTGCATGATCAATTCAAATCTTATGAATATGTTAATATTCCTCAAATATTGTCCTTATTTTCCTTCTTGTCTTTCCATGATCAAACTCCAGAAAACATTTTTGAAAATCGTCACCATAGTATTGTCAAAATGACGATAAAAATTTATCTAGATGTGTGAGATAAAACCCTGAGTGTTACCTATTCCACTTGTCGGGAGACAGAGTAAATTTGAGCTTGAGTGTTGGTTTGTGTTGATTAATTTTAACTGACCTAGGTTTTGATCTCTTCTAGGTTTCCAAAACAACCCTCAAAACTATCGTTCCTCCTAGTAAACCATAAGGAAATGTTGTGCATAGGGTGCACAACATAGTGTCACCTGAGATAGGTTTTATAGGGGACTACAATACTCAGGTGTTTGCAGTATAGGAATGAGTGGGGATTGTGGTTGGATTATTTTCCTTATACATTATCATCATTAATCATTCATATATTTCTATGATTCATTCATCTTTAAAACTATGCACACATGTTGTTATAACTAGTTTTAGTCATTCATTCTTGAGCTAATGATTGAAAGAATAGTAAAATAATTCATTAAAAATCACATAAAACACAAGGTTTACCGTGGTTCACCCCCTCCTAGGGCTACGTCCACAAAGATCTGGCTTCTCTTCTCTTTTATTTATTCTACTGCAAAATATGCACTGTGCACATTACATATTCAATATTACAATCAAAATGAGGGTAAGTACCCTATGGGAGGATGACTAGATCACACCAAGCTCCTCATCTTGTGACCTAACCCTCAAATACTAGCTTATTCAACTTTACCATAAGAACCATAACAAAATTTACTACAATCAATAACTTCCCAACCAATAATCAATTGACTGACCTCGACCTAGGCATCCTAGGTCATTATTTATACTACTTTATATGCTTATATTCATTACAATATTTTTCAAAAACCCTAAACCTATGATAGTTAGGCCTATCTGCATGCACGCCACATTTCTTTTACACATTCATGCTTCTTTTCCTTCTTTTTTTGCATGTTGCTTTCCTCCCACCTGTTGCAAGTGCTCCAAAAATAGATCTTTCTTTCTAAAAATTGGCATGTTCCCAAAATAGATATTTCTCCCCAAAATAGGCCTATGCCCAAAATAGACTTTCTTCCCACAATAGGCCTACACCAATAGGCCCCCAACACTGACATGTGGGTCATCCTGAGCCACTTAGGTGGTGCATGCGCCATATACATCCTTCTCCAAGTTGTGGAACTTCTTTGCTAGTTCCTTCCCTTTTTCTTTCACCTGCACAACTTTATCTATTAGCACCCTGACCATATGCATTGTTATCTTCTCTTATAGAAATTTTGCACTTTTTGAATGTTCTTGTGCCATCCTTGTCTTCTCTTCCTTCATATCCACAATTATCTGTGTTGTTTGTTCCTGGAGGGGCTCCAAATGGGCTTGTCTTTCTTTCTTATTAATCTGCGTTGTCTTTAACTCTGTTTGCAAGGTCTTCATCTACTGGATTTCGTTCAAGTGCCCGATAATGCCCATGATTTTCTTTCACTTCTTCAACGCCTGCATGTCAACATTGATTTTCTCCTCTTGTTGGTCCAACTGTTGGACCTTTTTATTGTCTTCCAAAGTGGTCCAAATATGCTCATTTCTGTCAAACAGTTATGTGACTTCCTTTGCTTCCCTTGCCATTTCCTTTATCTGGAGTTCGGTTTGTTGTTTTATTTTCTCTCAAACCTTAGGAGGAGTTGTAGGATTAAGTTTTTCTTTCATCTCCTCGACTTCCTGCCTATATCCTTCAATTATCTTCACAATGATTTTTATATTTTCATCTGCACTCCTATCTGGTGCTTTCCCTCTATCTGGAATGTAGTCGTATACCATTGTTAGCCGCTTCTCTAGCTTGTCAGTGCATTCTTTTTCCTCCTCCTTATCCAAGGTAAACTTGCTGCAGGTGATCTGTAACATCTCTATGACTCCCATACCAACCTCCAAGATAGTGGAATCCACGTGAGCTCTGGATTGTAATTCCTGCATTATATTAGCCTGAAGTATGTATAGTTCCTTTATGGGTATCTGTGCCATGAATACTTCAAAGTGGTCAATGTTCCCCATGGGTTTCTGTGTGGTATATTGACATGGGTGACTTTGGATGTATCCCTTCCCTACACTACTATCTGAACTGTATCATCTCCTTATTTCTGCGAAGGGGGTCATTGTGTCTTTTCATGTTGTTGCACTGTGGTCTGCGGTATTGCATGAATTTTTTAACTATTGAAGAGTTTCATGTAATTTTATGAAGTTGGTCATGATCTCTTCTCTCTATGCTTCTGCATCACAGACCAATTCTTCCCCCCTGTCCTAGACCTTTTCTTCCATGAACTCAGCATCATCCTTTGTCAAGGTGATGATTGGGTCCTACTTGGTGTACTTCATATTTTTGTGTGTCCCCCATGCCTATGTTATCGCCCCTTTTTCTATTAGGGTTGCACCCCATTCATCGTCACCTATGCCCTTTCACCACCAACCTGAGATGTGTCCCTCTTCTTAGAATCCTATTGAATGTCTTCCCTAGGCATCGTTGATGTCCTCCTTGGTCTCTTTGGCACTGTGATGCTTCATGATTCATGAGTGTGCACTGAAACCTTCCTAGTTTTAGTAGTTGGGATGTTTGTCTTTGTTGAAGGACCTGCTTTAGATTTACCTATAGATTTGGTTGATTGCATTGTGGTTGGCCTTGTTGTTGGTTTTTCTATGGGCATATTCCATTGTGTAGGCTAGTATTTGATTTTCCAGTCAATCTCTTCCCTTGTGACGTAGTATTGCATCTCCAACCATTCCTTATTTGGATCCCTTGTGACATGGATCCACATACAGTGCTCAAATTCCTTAAACCTGGCTATCCCTTCAGTTTCCTGGACCACTTCCATAGGAATGCACCACACATTGGTTGTGTGTTGTTGTATCTCTTCCAGCAGCATAACAAACATTGTTCTATTCTCCTGTTGATTTTTTCTATCCTTGGACTGCCAGAGGGATTCATATTTAGTTGCGTAACACTTCTCTTTCCTATCCATAAAAGATGAAAACTTTGGCTCCTATCATCCTGCCAAAGCTATGAGGGTAATGAGCCAAGAATAATGGAACTCAATTCCATTATCTTGCACATCTCTGCAATCGATCAAGAATTGGTTTAGGAGATACAATTCCCAACTAAACATTATTCCCTTTGTGCATTGTGTGGCAACTGTGATGACTTCTATTAGGGCCTCTTATTTTCGACACTTCCTCAACAGATTCCAATCCATGAACTTGCTAGAAAACCTTGTCGCATTATAATTGATACCTCTAAGCACAATACCCATTTTTCCTCTGCTAGTACCAAATTGTGCCTTGACTATCTCAGAAATATCCTTCTTGTTCACTTTATTGTCCAAGTATTCCTTTGGTTTTGTGCCACTATGGTTAATCCCATAATTTTGGCGATCAATGCCACATCAAGATGTACTGGCCTATCCATCCAAAGAATGTCTCTATGTACCTAGGCTAGAAATTTTTTGATGCAAATCCCAACATTTTTACCAACCGAGGTGTGGTATGTTTAGGAGCTTCATTATCCTGGAGTTGTAGAGCCCTGTTATCCATTGTGCGGGCTCCATTATTGGTTTTCTAAGAGGTCAAATTTCCCATTTTTTCACTAAGTAGGATTCCTCGGCCAAGTCCAGTAATTTTGTTGCATCGCACACAATGTGGTCCAAGTACCTTAGTTTAGGTACTTTTTCCAGCATTCCCTCCACAGCGACCACTACGTCTAGGAGGTAGGGAAGTGTAATTTCTATGACATCCTGCACCTTTCTTTTTCTTCCCGACGAAGAATGACCCTACTTCTATTGTTTTTTTGTCATATTCTTTCACCTTGGATTCTAGTTGGTTGGTGATTTCCTCAACCAACACCTCATCTTCATCGCAACCCTGTTGTTGACCCTTCATCTCATCGGGTTTATCTGGTGTTTCAGGATTAGGGTTTGTAATACCATTTCGAGTCCCAAAACTCTTCCCAACTTTCTCTTGTGCCACTGTCGATGTTTCCTCCTCAACCCTCGTCAGGGATGGGTGAATCTGTCTCATAAGTGGTGACATCTTCGAGCTCGACAACATTATCGGGCTCCACCATCCATTCCTTCCTCCTTTGGCGCTGGCAAGTAACCCATACGTACTTCCCTAGAGTGCAAACCTTTGGTGGTTTCATGTTGTATGTGATTTGGATAATTTTTCTCGTTTTTGCACAATTACACTTAGGGAACACACTTCTATCTTATTGCGTGCTTAAAAATCACTAAGTGTCAAGCTAACGCGTGATTTCTGCACTTTATATACCCAGTCATAATTGTTTTTCACTTTTTCCATGCATTTGCACTAAGTCCAATTTTTCCTGAGCGTTGTCTTTATATGTTGTCGCAGTAATTGTTGCACATGACTTCTTTCCACTTTCCTATTGTTCAACCAACTTCTGCTTCTTTTTCCATTTTTGTATTCCTTTTTGTAATTTTTCTCCTTTTTATTTATTTTATCAGTTTATTTTCCTAATATCTATTATAGTACACTATATACATGACTTTCATATTACGTTGTAACTTTTAAGAGTTAGTAGGTTGATTGTCCTTGTACATCTTCAATAGAATTTCGTTGACCATTCCTTTCGGTTTTTTTACTACCAAATCCTTTAGCTACAAAGATACCCCACCTGTGACAGTATTTACTTCATATGGTCCTAGCCAATGCATTCTAAACTTACAAGGGTGTTAAAAAAATTTGTTGTCATAGAGAAGAACTAGGCCTCCCTCCTTAAATATTTTCTTTTTAATGTGTTTGGCATGCCATGATTTGTCTCTTGATTTATGTACCTATTGATGAAATTCTGTGAGAATCTTGTTTCTTCCATTTCCATCAGTTGACTTAACCTCTTCTATGTTGCGTCTCTTTCTATAATGTTGGTAATTGTTGCTATGTACAGACTAGGTACCAGAAATTCTAATGGCACCACTACTTCTTGTCTATACACCAATCTGAATGGTGTTTGTCCTGTCAATTTATTACATGTAGTCCTGTATTCCCATAGTACTAATGGTATTTTCAAGTCCTAATCATCCATGTTAACATTGTAGATCTTATTCAAACAATTTTCCAAAATATTATTGAAAGCTTCTAAAGTCCCATTTGCCTGAGGATGATATGTTGTACTCTTATGTTGATAGACTTCAAAATCCTTAGTCATATCCTTGATGGTACTATTAATAAAATTAGTTCCTTGGTCACTCATACAAATCCTGGGACATCCAAATCTGGTGATCACGTGCTCAAATAATAAGTGTTTTGTTGTCTCTACATTGCAATCTTTGATTGGTGTTGCTTCTTCCCATATGGTCAAGTATTCAATCATAGTAATGATATATTTGGCTCCTGACCTTCTTGTCGGTGGATTAATAGGTCTAACAAAATATATTTCCCATTTTTCAAATACCTATAGATTTACTTGTGCTCTTAGGGGTATCTCATCCCTCCTATTGGTTTTTCCAACCCTCTGAAAAACATCACAGTTTTGGAAATATTCCTTGGCATATTTATGAACTGTTGGCCACCATAGTCATGTGCACAATACCTTATGCATGGTATATTTTCCTACATAGTGTTCTCTAGTTATTCCTTCATGAGATTCTTCCGAAACCATGGGTCGTTCATGTTTCAATACACACCACCTCAAAATGATATCTACACCCATCTTGTATAAGTGACCTACAATGAGTTGATAGTATGTAGTTCTGACTACCAAGTTTTTATTCTATGTAGTACTAAACTCTTGCGGTGCAACTCTTGTACTTAAGTATTCAATGATACCAACAAAGTATTCATCAACTACCTTTACTAAAAATAAATGTACACCAGGGAAGTTTTCTTCCAGGTTAGTAGGTTCTTCTCCATTGGTTACCCTTGATAGGTGATCAGGTATTTCATTCAGCTTCCCTGATTTTATTATTACTTAAAAATCAAATTCTTGGAATAATAACATCCATCTGCAGATCCTCCCCCCCAACACTGTATTCTTGACTAGATATTTGAAGGTATAATGATCTGTGAACATTTTCAAGTGTTTACCCAATAAATAGTGCTTGAATTTCTGAAGTGCATATACCATGGCTAAGCCTTCTCTTTCCGTGGTGTTGTAATTCTGCTCAGATTCTGAAAACTTCCTCCTTGCGAAGGCTATAGGATGGTCTAAGTCCCTTGCTCTTAGTTGCACCAGAATTGCTCCAAGTGTTATTGTTGATGCATCTACATGCACATGAAATGTCTTTTCCCAATCTGGAAATACTAATATAGGTGTTGTGACCATATTTTCATTTAGAGTTCCAATCCTTGCTAACAATCCTCATTCCACTGAAATATGGTGTCCTTCTTTAACAATTTTTCCATTGGTGTAGTAATCTATGCATGCCCATTTATAAACTTCCTGTAGTAGCATGTATGTCTTAGTGTGGCTCTTAACTGGCGCACTAACTTTGGTGGTGATAAATTCACAATTACTGCAATCTTAGCAGGATCAACCAGCAAGCCCTTTTTGCACACTATATGTCCCAACAATATCCCAAAAGGTGTACCAAAAATGCATTTCTTGATGTTTAATGATATTTGACATTGCTTGAATCTTTCCAACATTAGTATTAAAACTTATACATGGTCTTTCAAAATACTATACACAGTCTAGTCCTCCATATATACTTCTAGAAATTGATGTATCAATTCCTTAAAAGCATCTATGACTACCCTTGAAAAGATAGATGGTGCATTCTTCAATCCAAAGGGAATGAATGTATATTGGTAGGATCCCCATTCTATAGCAAAAGTAGTCTTATACCTGTCCTCTAGAGCTATTTTGATATAATGATAACATGAGAATCCATTTGTGAATGAATATGCTTCCTGGCCTCCCACACTATCCAAGACCTCATCTGTAACATGGGTATGGAAAGGGTCATGTAAGAAAGCATCATTGAGTTTCCTCAAACCTACATAAATAATTATCCCCCCTGTTAGCATTGGAGGTCACCTCTGGATTGCTGCAGAGGTAAGCCCAAGGCCCATTAGTTTGTATGTCACAGTGAATAGTTCTAAAGGGTGGTGTAATGGATGTGGTCTCAAGATTATATCGCTTTAACTCAGAAACATTGGGCTCATGCATGTATATAAATGAGGTATTGATCTAACTTTAGTCAGTAAGTTTGTATAGTGGTGAGAAGGTGGAAGAACATGAGGAAAATGTGGAGGTCTTCTATGGACATAGGTCTTCCAGCAACCTCTGGAGGAAAATCTTTTGACGCAAGATCCTCTTGGATCTGATAGCTTTAAGAAACTGAAAAACATTGTAACAACAACTACAATCAAACCTACATTACAATATAGTCACAACACTCGACTGGATCATCCATGCCCAAGCTCTCAGAATCAGAAGCAAAGAAATGAAGGGGGGGAACTGACTGCCATTAAACAAGAAGTCTCAAGTAATTATACATAATCAGATAACCAGAGGCCTCATCAAAACTTTACAATTGAGAGCGTAGCTCTACCATCGAACCTTACAAAATATCAAAACTGAGTATTTATACTCAAAACAAAATCACAGAAGCATAAATGAGTAGTTGCATTGAAGGCATTACATTTGCATGCCTCATGTCCGAATATGCATACAGTCTCTGACCAGACGTGAACTTCGATCAGATGCAAGCAGGCTTCAAAATGAACCTGTTAATGAGCTGAATAACCAACAGTCCTTTCCTGTGCTTTCTATTTATGGCAGAAACGATGTTCAACCACCACTAAGAAACCTCAATAACTGCTTCATTGGGATCGAGGAAGGCTCAAGTCAACTCTACACCTGTAGGATGTGGCAGATGACGGGGTGATTTGGATGCCAAGCATGAAATGGTGGTCGGGAAGTAGCCATGTGGACAACACAGGAGCCACACGAGCGGGAGCTGAGGTGGACTAGGACGAAGATGATGTGGGGCGAGGTGGAAAAGGTGGCAAGAGATGAGAAGGGGACAGGTACTAGAAAAACGGTGAGTGGAAGACAGGTGGAGGGAGAAAAAGTGATAAAGGAGGGGCCACTTGTCAACCCGGGATAGGACATAATAAACACATTCACATATCGGGGCTATGAAAAGAGGTTTGAAACTTCCCCTCTTTTGGGCTACATTTGTGTCTTTGGCTAACATGTAACATCTTTAAGAAACCATGGTTTCATTCCCGGCCCACCCTACAAACTTTATCTTGTGCACATGTTGAAGCCCCGATATGATTGAAGACCACCGATCTGAGGCACACCAATATTGACCACCCATATTTGTGCGTGTCTTATCACATTTTTCCCAAAGTTTACATCGCACCTATGACTTAGGATATAAG
>JASDQU010688164.1:29044-39097 GCA_032191745.1 Picea mariana
CTTCTCTTATAGAAATTTTGCACTTTCTGAATGTTCTTGTGCCATCCTTGTCTTCTCTTCCTTCATATCCACAATTATCTGTGTTGTTTGTTCTTGGAGGGGCTCCAAATGGGCTTGTCTTTCTTTCTTATTAATATGTGTTGTCTTTAACTCTGTTTGCAAGGTCTTCATCTACTAGATTCCGTTCAAGTGCCCGATAATGCCCATGATTTTCTTTCACTTCTTCAACGCCTGCATGTCAACATTGATTTTCTCCTCTTGTTGGTCCAACTGTTGGACCTTTTCATCGTCTTCCAAAGTGGTCCAAATATGCGCATTTATGTCAAACAGTTATGTGACTTCCTTTGCTTCCCTTGCCATTTCCTTTATCTGGAGTTCAGTTTGTTGTTTTATTTTCTCTCAAACCTCAGGAGGAGTTGTAGGATTAAGTCTTTCTTTCATCTGCTCGACTTCCTACCTATATCCTTCAATTATCTTCACAATGATTTTTATATTTTCATCTGCACTCCTATCTAGTGCTTTCCCTCTATCTGGAATGCAGTCGTATACCATTGTTAGCCGCTTCTCTAGCTTGTCAGTGCGTTGTTTTTTCCCCTCCTTATCCAAGGTAAACTTGCTGCAGGTGATCTGTAACATCTCTGTGACTCCCATACCAACCTCCAAGATAATGGCATCCACGTGAGCTCTGGATTGTAATTCCTACATTATATTAGCCCGAAGTATGTATAGTTCCTTTATGGGTATCTGTTCCATGAATACTTCAAAGTGGTCAATGTTCCCCATGGGTTTCTATGTGGTATATTGACATGGGTGACTGTGAATGTATACCTTCCCTACACTAATATCTGAACTGTATCATCTCCTTATTTCTGTGAAGGGGGTCATTGTGTATTTTCATGTTGCACTGTGGTCTGCGGTATTGCATGAATTTTTAATTATTGAAGAGTTTCATGTAATTTTATGAATTTGGTCATGATCTCTTCTCTCTATGCTTCTGCATCATAGACTAATTCTTCCCCCCTGTCCTAGACCTTTTCTTCCATGAAATCAGCATCATCCTTTGTCAAGGTGATGATTGGGTCCTACTTGGTGTACTTCATATTTTGTGTGTCCCCTCTGCCTATGTTATCGCCCCTTTTTCTGTTAGGGTTGCACCCCACTCATCATCACCTGTGCCCTTTCACCACCAACCTGAGATGTGTCCCTCTTCTTAGAATCCTATTGAATGTCTTCCCTAGGCATCGTTGATGTCCTCCTTGGTCTCTTTGGCACTGTGATGCTTCATGATTCATGAGTGTGCACTAAAACCTTCCTAGTTTTAGCAGTTGGGATGTTTGTCTTTGTTGAAGGACCTGCTTCAGATTTCCCCATAGATTTGGTTGATTGCATTGTGGTTGGCCTTGTTGTTGGTTTTTCTACGGGCATCTTCCATTGTGTAGGCTAGTATTTGATTTTCCAGTCAATCTCTTCCCTTGTGACGTAGTATTGCATCTCGAACCATTCCTTATTTGGATCCCTTGTGACATGGATCCACATACGGTGCTAAAATGCCTTAAACCTGGCTATCCCTTCAGTTTCCTGGACCACTTCCATAGGAATACACTACACATTGGTTGTGTGTTGTTGTATCTCTTCCAGCAGCATAACAAACATTGTTCTATTCTCCTGTTGATTTTTTCTATCCTTGGACTGCCAGAGGGATTCATATTTAGTTGCGTAGCACTTCTCTTTCCTATCCAGAAAAGATGAAAACTTTGGCTCCTATCATCCTGCCAAAGCTATGAGGGTAATGAGCCAAGAATAATGGAACTCAATTCCATTATCTTGCACATCTCTGCAATCGATCAAGAATTGGTTCAGGAGATACAATTCCCAACTGAACATTATTCCCTTCGTGCATTGTGTGACGACTGTGATGAGTTCTATTGGGGCCTCTTATTTTCTACACTTCCTCAACAGATTGCAATCCATGAACTTGTTGGAAAACCTTGTCGCATTATAATTGATACCTCTAAGTACAATACCCATTTTTCCTCTGCTAGTACCAAATTGTGCCTTGACTATCTCAGAAATATCCTTCTCGTTCACTTTATTGTCCAAGTATTCCTCTGGTTTTGTGCCACTATGGTTAATCCCATAATTTTGGCGATCAATGCCACATCAAGATGTACTGGCCTATCCATCCAAAAAATGTCTCTATGTTCCTAGGCTAGCAATTTTTTGATGCAAATCCCAACATTTTTACCGACCAAGGTGCAGTATGTTTAGGAGCTTCATTATCCTAGAGTTGTAGAGCCCTATTATCCATTGTGTGGGCTCCATTATTGGTTTTCTAAGGGGTCAAATTTCCCATTTTTTCACTAAGTAGGATTTCTCGGCCAAGTCCAGTAATTTTGTTGCATCGCACACAATGTGGTCCAAGTACCTTAGTTTAGGTACTTTTTCCAGCATTCCCTCCACAGCGACCACTACGTCTAGGAGGTAGGGAAGTGTAATTTCTATGACATCCTGCACCTTTCTTTTTCTGCCCGATGAAGAATGACCCTACTTTTATTGTTTTTTTGTCATATTCTTTCCCCTTGTATTCCAGTTGGTTGGTGATTTCCTCAACCAACACCTCATCTTCGTTGCAACCCTGTTGTTGACCCTTCATCTCATCGGGTTTATCTGGTGTTTCAGGATTAGGGTTTGTAATACCATTTCGAGTCCCAAAACTCTTCCCAACTTTCTCTTGTGCCACTGTCGATGTTTCCTCCTCAACCCTCATCAGGGTTGGGTGAATATGTCTCATAAGTGGTGACATCTTCGAGCTCGACAACGTTCTCGGGCTCCACCATCCATTCCTTCCTCCTTTGGCACTAGCGAGTAACCCATACGTACTTCCCTAGAGTGCAAACCTTTGGTGGTTTCATGTTGTATGTGATTTGAATAATTTTTCTCTTTTTTGCACAATTACACTTAGGGAACAAACTTCTATCTTATTGTGTGCTTAAAAATCACTAAGTGTCAAGCTAATGCGTGCTTTCTGCACTTTATATACCCAGTCATAATTGTTTTTCACTTTTTCCATGCATTTGCACTGAGTCCAATTTTTCCTGCGCGTTGTCTTTATATGTTGTCGCAGTAATTGTTGCGCATGACTTCTTTCCACTTTCCTATTGTTCAACCAAATTCTACTTCTTTTTCCATTTTTGTATTCCTTTTTGTAATTTTTCTCCTTTTTATTTATTTTTATCAGTTTCTTTTCCTAATATCTATTATAGTACACTATATACATGACTTTCATATTATGTTGTAACTTTTAAGAGTTAGTAGGTCGATTGTCCTTGTACATCTTCAATAGAATTCCGTTGACCATTACTTTTGGTTTTTTTACTACCAAATACTTTAGCTACAAAGATACCCCATCTGTGACAGTCTTTACTTCATATGGTCCTAGCCAATGCATTATGAACTTACAAGGGTGTTACAAAAATTTGTTGTCATAGAAAAGAACTAGGCCTCCCTCCTTAAATATTTTCTTTTTAATGTGTTTGGCATGCCATGATTTGTCCCTTGATTTATGTACCTCTTGATGAAATTCTATGAGAATCTTGTTTCTTCCATTTCCATCAGTTGACTTAACCTCTCCTATGTTGCGTCTCTTTCTATAATGTTGGTAATTGTTGCTACGCGCAGACTGGGTACCGGAAATTCTAATGGCACCACTACTTCTTGTCTATACACCAATCTAAATGGTGTTTGTCCTGTCAATTTATTACATGTAGTCCTGTATTCCCATAGTACTAATGGTATTTTCAAGTCCTAATCATCCATGTTAACATTGTAGATCTTAGTCAAACAATTTTCCAAAATATTATTGAAAGCTTCTAAAGTCCCATTTGCCCGAGGATGATATGTTGTACTCTTCTGGTGATAGACTTCAAAATCCTTAGTCATATCCTTGATGGTACTATTAATAAAATTAGTTCCTTGGTCACTCATCAAAATCCTGGGACATCCAAATCTAGTGATCACGTGCTCAAATAATAAGTGTTTTGTTGTCTCTACGTTGCAATCTTTGATTGGTGTTGCTTCTTCCCATATGGTCAAGTATTCAATCATAGTAATGATATATTTGGCTCCTGAACTTCTTGTCGGTGGATTAATAGGTCCAACAAAATATATTTCACAGTTTTCAAATACCTATAGATTTACTTGTGCTCTTAGGGGTATCTGACGCAGGTGAGGTTGTCCCTACACCTCCAACTCGCCTGCTCTCAGGATCGTTTGCAAATCCCCTTTCTGCTGAGCCAAATTGGCTCTTTAGATTTCCTCAGGAATCACTCTTCAATTAACTGATCCACAGGTCCTTTCTCACTTCCTCATGGCCTCTGCATTTAGCCATGGTTATCCCCGACTTGATATCGATATTTCGGGGTTTCGGCGTTTATGCTATCGAGATTCACTTCACTCTCTAATCCCCGATTTGTGATGAGCGCCTTTCCGCCTTTAGCCCTTACCATCTTGCCCTGGTCCATATGACCTGGATCTGTGATCGTAGCCTTAATCCTTTTTTCGTAGCTGCACCTATCGGGATTTCAACGTTTGCGATGACACCATGCGCCTGTCCCCAGGACTCCCGATTTCCTGATGCACGATGTGCTCCTTTGTTGTCTTAGCCCAAACAGCTATGCGATGGTCCCTGTGACCGCTCCCCATGCGAACCTAGCTATAACTCCCATCGGGGTTTCAGGGTTTGCGATGTCGATGTGCATGCGTCCCCTGGATCTGCGATCCTCCAATCCCCGATGCACCTTTACCTCGTGCTATCCCTTCTGACAATAGCTCTTGGCTCATGTGACCAATTGCATAAGACCGTAGTCCTATACTTCCCTATAGGGATTTTAGCTTCCCATTCCCGATGAGTTCTCCTTTGAGTGCTAGCCCTCATGGCTAGAGCATGGACCACATGACCTGTCTCCACGTGACCGTAGTCAAACCCTCCATCAGAGTTTCGAGGTTCGCGGTTTCAAAATGCATGAACTCCTTGTGCATGGGATCTCCGATATCCCGATTTTTGACTCTTCCCAGGTGACTGACACCTGTCCCCACACTGACTCCTGTCACAGCTTTCCCTTGTGCGCTGATGGTTGCCACACATCCCTCCAACGGAAAATCCTGATTACGTCGGGATTTCAGGACTTCCGATGCCTTGTTTCCCTCGGCCTCGAGAACTCTGATTCTCTGAATGTCGATATCCCGATCCTTCGATGGATTTCTGCCATCTGTCCACTGAACAGACGGTCCAGATTATGTCAGGGTTTTCGACCTAGATTTTCCCCGATCTCTTGTCAATGGGAATGTTGATTTCTCGATGCACCTAAATGTCGATGGTGCTGAATCTCCGCCAAGTGTCCCTCTGCCAACAGACGGTCTAGATCCCGTCAAGATTTCGCGACTTGCACTGCTCCAGTTCTTAGGACCTCGAGAATCCTAATTCCTCGATGGTTGATGTCTCGACTGCTAAACCTCGTGCAGCTTCTGCAAATTTGATGACTGTCGGGTATCTACCTCAGATCTGACGACTCAGACCTGTTCTCCTCGTGCACTCCTCCTGAGGCTTAACCTCTGTGCACCTTCTCCTGATCTAACGGCTGACGGGATTCCTTCATGAGATCCGATGGCTATCATTCCTCCTCTCTTGTGCACTTCTTCTGGCGCTCCTCCTGGATGTGAACTATTCGATAGTCCAGATCTATTCTCTAGCCGATTTGACAGTGACTGTTTCTCCCTCCTGAGCTTCCTGCGCGTCTTTCTTCCAGAGTTGGAAGAATTTAAACCTTCCAAAGGCTTCAACCTTTGCTTCCTTTCTCTTGCATGAACTCCTCAACCTTGAGTTCCACTAATGCGTGTAGAAGCACTGTTCCTTCTGAGCTTGTATCCTCAGCTCCTTCAAAGGATTTTGATGTCTGCCCTCCTGGCTATCCTTCTGCTCAAGCCTCTCCTTGAGTGCTTATGGGTATTCAGTAACCCAGTGAAAGTTCCCTCAATGGACCTTTCCTCCAACTTCCATAACTCGAAGAGTTCTTTCCTCTGTTGTGCCTACTTGCACACTTTCTCAACGCCCTCCTGACGGAGTATCTTCCTTCCACAGAATGTTCAATAGTTTTGGGTTCCTTCTGTGCACTCCTTGCACTTGCTCAATGCCCTTCTGGCAGAGCTCTCAGAATCCTCAGTGATTCTGGTCTTCTTCAAACTCTCAGCAGAGTTTTTCCTCTTATGTGCATCACTGTTCACACACGCTCAATGCCCACTTGGCAGAGATCTACAGAATCCTCCATGATTCTGTCTGCAACTGTGTTCTCACCCCCATAGCCTTGCCTCCTGAGGTGTTCAGCAACCTCATAGGTCTTCTTCCTCTTTCTGAGTTGTTGATCTTAGTTCCTGTGCTCTCAGCACATCTTTTTCTGACTCCTCAGAGTTCAGAAGTGTAACCTCTGTGCACTGGTGTTCAGAGTATGCAACACTCTGTCATGCCCTCCTGAGATGAAACCTTAAAGACCTCTCAAACCTGAAATCACACAAACTCCCTGCAAATTCTTAACAATCATACATTCACAGCATATATATATGGAACACCTACAAACATCCATTTAACACACAGAAAATGCAAGAAAAACTGTTGTTTGTATTGACAATGGAAAATGCCTGTAATTACAATAGTGTTCCTCGAGCTCTCTCTGGCTCTTCTCTTCTCTAACTCATCTAACTCAAAATGAGATCTCAAAATCTCTTTTACCTGAGGGGCTCATCGAGCGCTTCCCTCCAGGATTTACCTACCCTATTCAATTACAATCACTGGCTATCTAGTCTGCTATCCATAACTAGATCTCAGTCGATCTACAATAAATCCCTATCTTATCTACAGCTTGCGCAAAGGCATGGCTTCTATGGCACACTAGCCTAAGACATTTAATTACATTCATTTCAAATTCAAATGAGGTTGCACCTCCCTTTTAGCATATGAATACATGCGCGCTGACGTGGCTGGCTGGCTAGCTGGCTGCGTGGAGAGATGCTCCTGCATCATACTCCATAGCTGCAAAAATCATGAGCTCCTACTCATGAGCTTCCCCTGTAGCTGTTGGAAATCCTCCTGGATCCCAAAACAATCTCTGGAGCTTTCCATCTGCTCCATTCTACTGGTGTTGCTGCTTCTGCTGCGCTACTACTGTTGCTTCTTCCTTTCTTCTTAGCTACTCCTCACTGGCAGTTCTTACTGAATCTAACATCATCTTTCTGATATTTTCTATTTCTTCATCCAACTGCTCCAATGGCTGGTCCAATTCTTGCAGTCTCCTCAGCTGCAAAAAATTTTGGTCATTGGGTAGATCATCATGATCTCCCACACCTTCCTCATCCATTTCTTGTTGGATGTGCATGCTCTACACTTTTATCCTTTCCTCTAGGGCTTCAAATTGATCCCACAGGTCAGCAAAGCAAATGTTGTCAGCTTCTTCTTCCTCTGATTCTGCTACAAACTCCCACGTTGCAGTCTCTTCAGCTTCATCGCTAAAAATATCGAGCCATTTCTCGGAATGCTCGTTTCCTCCTTCTGTTTCTTTTGCTGTCAGCTCAAATGTCGTAGCCCTCTCAGCTCGCTAGCTGAAATCATTGAGCCATCCCATCGAATGCTCATTTTCTTCTTCATCTGCTTGGGCAGCTCCTAAAGTCTACACCATTTGCACCAATTCATCTTGGACAGTCATCATTAGCTATGCCTGTTCCTCTGTTGTTGCTGCATCTGCAACACTAAATTATACCTCCTCCTAGGCAAATGGTAGGAATATCTCAATCCCCCCTATCATCAGAATATCATTCTGACCTTCTTCCTTTATCAACTGCACCTACTGATCCAAATTCCCCTGCTCTGTTAACTCCTCTGGCTGATCCAAATTTATCTACTCATCCCAGCCCACCTGGCAATATGGGATATCTCTGTTGCTTCCCTGGCAGACCATGAGATCTACCGATCCCATCTTCATCAACACTCCTTGCTGAATTGAACTCTCTTTTGAGTCCATGAGACCTTCAAACAGTCTCGATTTCTCATCTCTTCCCACCTGGCAGTTCAACACGCTTCCACTGCCCTCCTGGTAGTCTTCAAGATCCTCATCTAGTCTCCTTTTATTGACCAGCTGGCAATGAAAAGTTTCCTCACTGTCCTTCTGACAGTCCATGAGATCTTCAACCAATCTCATCTCTGTTCCCTTGCCCATCTGGAAATTTGGAAACCTTCCACTGCCCTCTTGGCAGTCTATGAGATCCCTCAGCGATCTCTGATCATTCTCCTCACCGAGAATGTCTCCAATCTCTGGTTCACAGATGTAAACCATTTCTCCCTCTTCCATGGTGGCCTTGAGGTTTTCTGCATACCTTAGCCATTTTCTTAATAGCCTTTTCTATATTTTGACCATCATCTCCCTGACTGGCCATTTCACCTTTGGCTCCTGCATGGGCCACTCATGCACCCATCTCGACTTCTTATCCTGTCGTATCTTCATTTCAAGCTCCTCCATCTCTCGCTTGATGTCAGCAAGCTCTTTATCCATTTCTGTTGCGCTCATCAGCTCTAGCTTTTTCCTTTCAGCATGCTTATGGCCTTCAGTAGCCATCTTGTTGTATCTATCTGCCTCTCTGACAGATCTGTTGCTGTCACTCTGCATCCTTGAGTGTTCCAGCTTCATCTTCTCACAGTCCTGCTGATCGTCTCCTTGATTGCTGCCTACCTACAAACAATCATTACAGAGTCCTCAACAACTCTGTCTTCCTTCCTTCTTGAAATATATAGACAAGAAATTCAGCTCTAATACCACTTGACGCAGGCGAGGTTGTCCCTACACCTCCAACTCGCCTGCTCTCAAGATCGTTTGCAAATCGCCTTTCTGATGAGCTGAATTGGCTCTTTATATTTCCTCGGGAATCACTCTTCAATTACCTGATCCATAGGTCCTTTCTCACTTCCTCCCGGCCTCTGCATTTAGCCATGGCTATCCCCGACTTGATATCGAGATTTCGGGGTTTTGGCGTTTACGCTGTCGAGAGTCACTGCACTCTCTAATCCCCGATTTGCGATGAGCGCCTTGTCGCCTTTAGCCCTTACCGGCTATGCCCTGGTCCATATGACCTGCATCTATGACCGTAGCCTTAATCCTTCTTTCGCAGCTGCACCTATCGGGATTTTGACGTTTGCGATGACACCATGCGCCTGTCCCCAGGACTCCAGATTTCCCGATCCGCGATGTGCTCCTTTGTTTTCTTAGCCCAAACGGCTATGCAATGGTCCATGTGACCGCTCCCCATGTGACCCTAGCTATAAATCCCATTGGGGTTTCGAGGTTTGCGATGTTGATGTGCATGCGTCCCCTAGATTTGTGATCCTCCAATCCCCGACACACCTTTACCTCGTGCTAGCCCTTCTGACAATAGCTCTTGGCTCATGTGACCAATTGCATAAGACCATAGTCCTATACTTCCCTATCGATATTTTAGCTTCCCATTCCTGATGAGTTCTCCTTTGAGTGCTAGCCCTCATGGCTAGAGCATGGACCACATGACCTGTCTCCACGTGACCACAGTCAAACCCTCCATCAGAGTTTCAGGGTTCGCGGTTTCAAAATGCACGAACTCCTTGTGCACGGGATCTCCGATATCCCAATTTTCTGACTCTTCCCAGGTGACTGACACCTGTCCCCACACTGACTCCTGTTGCGGCTTTCCTTTGTGCGCTGATGGTTTCCACGCATCCCTCCAATGGAAAATCCTGATTACGTCGAGATTTCAGGACTTCCGATGCCCTGTTTCCCTCAACCTCGAGAACTCTGATTCTCTGAATGCCAATATCCAGATCCTTCAATGGATTCCTGCCACCTATCCACCGAACGGACGGTCCAGATTATTGTTGTTGGGTACTCTACCCTACGGACTAATAAGCTAGGGATCTAAGCTTATACGCAGATCATGACCCTCAAGACTTAACTTTTAACCTTCTACCCAAATCTGAAACCCCGA
>JASDQU010688166.1:31876-60040 GCA_032191745.1 Picea mariana
TCTCAAGAAATTTTGGCATTTGAATTTTGGCTTCGAGTGATGATAATGAATATTTCCAGAATGGGATTTACATGAGTAACAACTGTCATTTTCTTATGGTTGGTTCTTGTGTGACAACCATGAATATAGAGAATGTTGGTTCTTGTGTAAGAAACATTAATTTCGTTATTTGTTCTCTTGCTGTTATGATAATAAAATGTTGGTTCTTGTGTAAACAACATTCATTTCGTTATTTGTTCTCTTGATGTTATGATAATAATTTACCCATTTACTTGCTGGAATAAGAAAACATCACTGAGTATAAGAAATCCCTTTTTCATATTTGTAAATCATGCCAATATGTATATCAATGCTTATGAAGAAAAGTGCAACAAAGTATCATTGGAAGAAAAAAATGTTGGTAAATGGTAAGTGAGACTAAAAATGGAATGATGGTAGTGAAAAAAAATGGAGTGATGATAGCGAATATAGTCCCACCCCCTCCCAACTGAATTGGTTGCATGTCCTCATGCAACATGGCATGAGTCCTATAAGTGAAAAGGAAAGGGAGCATGGTGAAGGATTTTTCCAAATTCATTCACTCTAGCATGTAAAGAATTGCATGATTAAAGATTAGAAAGCAACATACCTCCACTTACCCAAAATGTTGATGAACTATGCAATAAGAATATGGATGATGCGACTACTGGAGCATGGAATATTTCACTGCTGTAGGATCATGTGAAAAGTGACTGCTACTGTAGCAGTGACTGCTATCACTGCTGGATCAAAGAATGTGAAGTGGAGGAATCTAAACTGCTGCTGATGAATCAGGGAAAAGAGGAAGTATGAAAGTGGAACTGTGGTACTCTCATATAGCTGAAAAAATACTGCTACAACTACTGATGGAGTCATGGAAAAGTGTATAGTCTTCACCCGCTGCTAAACCCGATGGTACAATTCTAGTCATGCGAATGAATGTGTCGATGTTGAGCATGAAGAGAAGTCATTGGAGTATCGGCCATTGATGAATGCCGTTAACCAATGCGAGGCAAACTCACCATTGATGTCAATGAGTGCCAAGGTACCCGAGTACATCTTGTGAAGTACGAATGAATGAGATGATGTTGAGCCACTTGCAAGATTTGACGATCAAGGGACAATGATGTATTCCCATGATTGTCAATGAGAGAACTTGTCATTAAGGCATGCAAGCCTCAAGGTACTCAAAGGAACTCTAGTCTATATCCCAGATAAGGTGCTGAGGTCAATGGGGCAAGAATTGTTGAAAGGTGGGCCTTAAGGAATCCCACATTAGTCAACATGAGTTTGTAAAAATATTGGTAGGACTATAAAAGAAAATATCTCAGTAGCAACAATGTTTATGGAAAGGAAATTAATGCAATGTAATCATGGAAAAGGAGTTGGATGGTTTTATTTGTAAAGCAAAAGATGCACTGAAAAAGATAAAGGGATGTATGTGAATTAGAAAGATAGGCATGTGTGAAGCCATGATGGATAAGGCAATGAAATAACAGACTCTGGCATGGATAACGAATAATCTTGGAAGGCGAAATGCGGGTAAACATTCATGACACAAATGGGTTTATGTATAGTTTCTTGTGTAACTGCAAACATCATGAGATGTATGAAGATCAACTCCTTCAAAGTGTCCAACAAGGCATGTTTCATGAAAAGAGTTTGTGATTCTTGAAAATCACTTTGTCATGAGATGCGACCGGCTGTGAACCTGAAAAACCTTAGTACCAATTACTGCACGAAAACTTGTAAGAAGTTTGAAAAACATAATCATGGAGAAAGAAGTACAAATGTGGCAACAGAAAAGACGTTTTTACCTGTTGTTGTTGCGCACTAGATTCTTCTTCCAATTTCTGTCAAAGTGACTTCAAAAAAACAAATTAGTGTTTAAGCGTAAATGCATGTTTGGATATTGTGTCCAAGAACGAGTGAGATGTCCATTTGCAAATTTTTAGTTATTTTTTTGTTTTTCATTTTTGTAAGTGTAGGTATTCAAAAATAAAGTAGAAAAGAAAGCTAGAAAGTTTTGGGTTTTAAGTTTTATTGTTTTTTTTTTCTTAATTACTTTTGCTTTATTTGTTTTTATTCTATTTTTTTTTAATAATTATTATTATTATTTTTATTTTTATTTGTTTTATATGTTTACAGAAAACTTTAAAACCAAATTAAATAAATGTTTTTTTTTTGACTTGAACCTCACGCCATTTTATCAATCAATGGACATATAAACCAAAAGGTTCTATTTCCTATCAGATTCTGAGTGCAAGAATTTATAATGCCGAAAATCAAACAACCAACTTAAAAAAGACTAATCATGGTTGATTATACTTTATTATTGTAGTCTATCCATTAGAGAAAAATTTAATAAAATCATGCCTTCTTTTCGTGGAATGAAGGGAGAGATTCGAGATGAATGAAGGGAGAGATTCGAGATAAACCTGGATGGTGGGAGTCGAACCAAGACACCCCTTATTTTTTGCACAAAAGGTGGGTGAGTAGAGGATCTAGAAACTGGAATCAAATACCCAACTTTTGCCAGTCCTGAGTTCCAAAGTTTGTTTTTCCTTTTGATTTTCCATTTGATAGGACTATTGACTTCCACGGGATCAAATAAGTGGGAGTTTCTCTCCACACCCTGAAATATCATTCATTTGGTGACAAAGATCTTGAAAAGATTTATCAAAACTTTCTTTTACAATGCAAACATGCTTGATGCGTGTATGTTTTGAATATTCAAATATATCTGAAGATGCGCAGGGGTCTAGCATTCCTCCTAAGTGAGTGTAAAACTCATCATCATTCATTCTTCATAAGTAATGCGGCTCCTACAAGTTCCCTTGCCTCATCGACATAATTGACCCCTTTAAAACTAACCAACCACTGATGTTACCCAGCATGAAATCAAGCTCAAAATCCTTTATTTTCAGAGCTCTAGAGCTTCTCATTCTCAACCATCTTACACCTGGCTTCAAAAAACGTTCCTCTAGAAAATCTGTGGCAGGTTTTACACGGATCTCACCATGAAGCAATAAAAGTAAACAGTGGGTAGTTACTACTAATGCCATTACCATAGCAAAAACAACATCTAGTGTGTTTTCTTGTTCACCTGTCCATAACACAACATTCTTTACTGCACGGCTCTAGTAACTGCCTGAAGAATGCTATTATTCTCCACAATATTGTTTCCCACCAACTGTTCTCTGACAATGCCGAATACTTTTTTGATAATCCCAGTTTCCCAAATACGTTTGTCATTGGTATCTTCAAATAATAGTATGCTTTTTCAAGATGATGCACGATGTGTTTGCACCCCTGGAATTCATTCTTGCCTTCAACTACATTTGGTTTCAAGGTGGAATAGTGTTTTAATCGAGGTAAAATAGTAGCAGGCTACGAATTTGTGAGCACACTAAATCTGGCACAACGCCCAAGCAACCAACGGTGCAGCTCCGCTGGTAAGGATTTGCCTGGCTGGTAGATCGGCAGTTGTAGTAGGAACTACCGTGTTGAGAACATGGCATGCTATTGGACCTCAACGCGGTGTATCTGTTGTACATTCGGGTGGCCAAAAAATGCCTGTTGCAAGGGTTCAATCTCAGGAAGTGCTTCTGGTGCAGGCACTGATCGTATTCATTATAGCTGCAAGAAGTACTACTTCTTCCATTCAAACAATAGCTTCAGAGGTATCCCCATGGATTTATGATAACTCGCAAGATTCATCCAATTCCACAAAAAAAATGTTAAAAACCCATAATTGTTAGAA
This sequence comes from Picea mariana, assembly GCA_032191745.1. Taxonomy (NCBI): domain Eukaryota; kingdom Viridiplantae; phylum Streptophyta; class Pinopsida; order Pinales; family Pinaceae; genus Picea; species Picea mariana. Next base: position 35,658 of record JASDQU010688166.1, read on the forward strand.
TTTCAAAATGAAACGGCTCGTTGATAGTTTTCACAACTTATATTTTGTAATTAGATAAAACTGGACTCAACATCCAACTCAATGCATTCTAAGTTCAACCAAGAGTATTGAAACACTGCTTCACGTAATCAACAAAGTGAAATTTCTTTTATGGACCTTGGCAGTCTTTTGAGGCATCTTCATAATCAGATAGGGCACATAAATCTCTACATTTGTGACTAGGAATAGTTCTCCATAGCTCTTAAACTATTTTTAAGGCTGTTCTGCATCGTTTTTCTGCCTACACCACCATTTCCTTTACGCATCATTTCCACAAACTCATTTTAATCAATGCTCCCATCATTATCTTGATCAACTTCTTGACCATTTCATCACGCTAGGTATCACCTATACCAAATTCCTAGCAAGCTTGATGAAGTTCATTCAGAGTAATTTGCTCACTTCCATCTTTGTCAAAATAAAACAAAAAAGAGATGCTCCTCACATTCCATCTTGTTTTAAACATACTAAGGATTCAATATTCATAAGAGTTTTCAAATACAATTCATCGAAATAGTATTTGCAAGAATCATACATAAATATTTAAACCGATGTCGTGAGAGATTTGGGGGGAATGTTAGGAGCATATTCCAGAAACAAACATTCACAAGTGGCAGAAATTACCTAACTACCTAATTTTTGCTGCGTTGGTTAACAATATCGATGAATGATATTCTAGATCCCCTAAAATAGAGTTCAGATCGTTTAGGTTAAACATCCCATCGACGAACAAAGAGGGAAAAATAAAACTAGATTCTATATAACATACTTTATTATAGGTACGTATAAGACAGAATGAACAGCTGAAAGCATCGATAGTTCATGGTGGTGTTGTGTGTAGATGTAATATGTATGTGTGGTTGAAATTTTCCGACTCAAACACTCTTATTCATTCACACTCTTATCCCTCCTCGGCCTCTTCTTTGCCATTACCTAAAGCCTGGCCGATCGACAATTGTTTTCTGCTTACCATGGACTGGCTTTTATAGGAGGACCGATTGCAATTACAGTTGCCAGAAGTAGGATTACAAACATCGCGAAAAGCCACACTTTGGCAGCATGCCTTGAACTTCCGCCGCACATTTTTATCATTTTTTAGTCCATAATTGTCTGTATGGGAGGAGTTCACAATTTCTATTTATTGTCTTGATTAAAAGGTGATTCTTTGAGGGAGGTGCTCCTTGAGATAATATGCATATTCAACACCAATGTGAATGTCAAATTTCATTTCCCTCTTGATTAATCATAAGAATGTTGGCTTGATTGGAGCCCTTGCAGGATTTTCTCTTGCTATAGTTTTTGCGTGGAAGTACCTGAAATCTCCTGGAGGACACCATACAATGCTTTTCCCCACCCGAAATCTGATTCTCCCATGGCAAGCCAAATTTTGGAAATGTCAGAAACAATGAGAGAATCATCTGATGAGTTGAGAGGACGCCCATTCACCTCTTCCAAATCAATCGTAGATCGCATATATTCCTCCTTCATTCTTCTATTGCCTTCGTTAATCAATATGAGCACTCAGATCTGGCTAAGGTCAGTGCTGAAGGATTTGATGGTTATGTCTCAGATGACCTCATTCATTCCTCCAGCAATGTCCATGAGAGGAAGAGGGGAGTGCCCTGTACAGAGGAAGAACACCAAATGTTTCTTTTTGGCCTGTAGAAAGTCCGCAAGGGAGATTGGTGGGGCATTTCCAGAAATTTGTTTTGTTTCTCTAATAGATTTGATGGAAATTGTATTAATATTTAGTGCTTTGAACTGCATCATCTTCATCTTTGTCAAGGCACCATAGAATCAGTGTTTGTTTGACATTTTCAGCATGAAAGAATGCAATGCATGAGGAATCATTATTATTAAATTATTATTTATTTATTTATTTTTCTACGAGAATTAAAAAAACAAACTAAAAACGAAGGAGTATTCATTATTTTAATTTTGTTTCTAAAAACAATTTAAGACAAATTGAAGTAACTAGCAAATGGAAGTCCGAAATAAAAAAAGATTAACGCAATTTTACATCATCATTCTTCGTGAAAACATTCATGGATATCCTACTTTCTGATCCTCGAGATCACACGAAGCGCGGAGGAGAGCATACTTATTCTAAAGTTAGGAAAATTTGAAAATAAAGTCCTACCTACACTACGCTAATTAAATATTAGAGATTAGTTACATGTAATCAAATAACCAATTTAACCATGAGCACAACAGTAATAAGAATATGTTCACTGTGAATTTCGCAAATGATAATCGAAAATATATATAACTGTGCGAAATTAAATATTGAAACTATAATTTAACAAAATAAAAAGAAAAATTGAATGGATCTAACCTGGTACTCGCTTGAAACCATCGTTCGATAAGGATTTTGTAGGAACAATTTTCACTCCTCAGATTGTGGCGCAACTCCTCGATGTCCTCCTTGATCTCCTGCTCGCATAATTGTTCATCATCAGATGTGTAGGGTTCCTTGTATGTTGTTTCATTGTTTGCCTCTGGAGGAGTAATTAAAATTTCAGCTGCTATCAAGATCTCCTCTTCCCAAGAAGAAGGGATCCCAACTTTTGCTAGGATCTGAGCGAGTTGTTCCAAGCTTATACTCATAGTTAAACCATATTGAAAAAGGAGAATGATTTATCATTAAAGATTTAAATTTTAAAACTAAGAAATTAAAAATATTTGTACGCCAAACTTGAACTCCTTGCGTTACTGGGACCCTGCTATCACCAGGTGATCGGTTCGCACAAGTTAGCTCATAAAAACTAAATTTGCATAAATAAAAACACACTTTTGCATATAATAAGGAGAAACACACTTCTGCACAAAAGGGAGAGGACAACCTAACTTTGGAGCAACCCCACCAAAGTGGATGCGTGGGCTCTTCCCACACGTTTTACCATCTTCTCTCCGCCCTTAGGTCATCCATAAAACCAATCCAAAACCATTAAATCAATCTAATCCAAATACTACCTATTACCGTTTACAACTCCCCGACAACGGCGCCAAAATGTTGGTGTAATTATTTGCATAATATATTACCAAACATAAATTATCAACCGAGATTCGTAATTAGTAGAGTTGATGCACTGTATGCGCCGATAATAGATAGGTTCCTATGTATGTTTAGTATAGATTAGATAAAAAAACCATTTAGAAACCAACACACTCTTAAAAATAACAATCTCCACACGACTCGAAAGCTGGAAAGAAAAACTCATAAACAAGCAAAAGATCTTTCCCAGGTGATGGACCTGTTCATTGATGGCTCATGAAAGGAAAATATGAACTTTGATTCTATCCCCTGAAACAACTAAACTAACAAGTGGGATGCCCCATTAAAGCTCATGTATGGTGAAATATGGAGATCCAATTGTTCCTGCATTACCACACTTTGCAACAAATTTTAATAGTGAAATCAAACAAAATAACATGAAATCGAAATAACAAATACATGAAATGAAAATCTACACTATCAATTTACAATAAGCTTACCAAGCTGGAGTGGTGGTCCTTGCCGATGCCAACATGGAAGCTTTTAGATCAACAGATGATAACTTCTAAGAGAGACAAAATCACTGAATCCAAACTTGCATTAATCTTCAACAGGTAGGTTTACAAAAGGAGTCTCCTCATGAATCCAATCTACATCATAACAATTCTCCTCAAGAACCTATCTCATAACAAATCCCTTAATCTACATAATAATGAATCCTTCTCTCAATCTACATAATAATGATTCTTTTCCCTCTCATGAAGAGAGGGCACTCTCTTTTATACATGAGAGCTTTGAAAAGGAGATAAACATCTCATAATTGCAGATCCACTTTTATCTCAACCAATTTCCCATTATTACAAAATATTATCCTTTCAAATCCTCACACATATCTCTCATATATCTTGAATAAGATATGACAACCAAATCTCCATGATCTTCTCCTTGGAATAAGCTTTGAATTATCTCCTCAAATCTTGAAATGGTGGAGGAAGTATTCGAGAAGTCTTTTTGAATTAATCCTTCACATATTCCTACACATGATAAAGCTCACACATTTTTGAGATATATATGAAAACATGTCAATTTTCTAATATTTAATCACAAATTCCCTTTTAATACTAAAATAAATGATTTGGAAAATAATAAGGTTAAACCCATATTTAATTATGAAAATGGTATTAATGAATGGTTTATGGAGTGGTAGAATATGGATAAATGTGAAGAATGGTGAACGGGAAATGCGACAATTCCGAGACTCAAAAACTACCTTGTTGGTAAGGCAAGGGCCCATTGAACCAACCAAGGTAAGCTTCCTTGTATTTATCTGTGTGAATATAATTCTGTTTTGTGTGTGAATAAAACAATTCTGTGTTTTGATCGTAGAATCTAATTTTATTTATGTTGTATTTCAGTAAAACCTTTAACAAAACACAATATAAATTTGTGGTAATTTTGAGTGAGTGATAATTTATGAGTACAATACAGATTTCTAAGTAAATATTTGTTATTCTTGTGTGTGTGTGTGTGGACAATCATTTGTTAGATTTAATGCTTTAATGTTTGTTTCTATTTTTCAAATACAAGAACAATTAAGATCTCCATCTCTCACCCTACATGAACCTATAATGGAGTATCTCACTACACCTAGTATTCCTTCCAGGATTGATTAAGTTATGAATGATCTTCCTTTTAAGAATGTGCAGAGAGTTAATTACAAATTGCTGTTAAATTAGTTGCTACATGAAACATAGTCAAAGTTCATCTTTTCCTTTCATGAGCCTGTAAATCAATAGATTCATACCTGAGTAAGAGCCTTTAAATCACATGCTTGTTGAGATTTTGTTTATGAGTTTTTCTTTCTGGTTTTTAAACTGTGTGAAGAATATTGTTTGAAGATTGTGAAACAAAGTATTGGTTTTGGAGTGTTTCGTATATAGTCTATACTCATCAGACATAGGAACTTATCTGTTATCGACACATATAGTGCATCAACTCTATTGATTACGAAACCAGATTGACATATTAATGATTGCAATATATTAACCATATAATTTCACCAACATTATCCTTCCAAGATGTCTGAAATGTTTCTTTTCCTTTGCCTTCATGGTCTCTGCCAAATTCTTGGGTTCATCAAATTTATTTTTGTCTTTGTAAAAAGATGGTATTCCACTTAAAAACCTTTGAATTTTCACCTTCTCCTCTTTGATAAATCCCACGTACCTTAGAAACTCCAAGAACTTATTTTCGTATTCCTCCATAGTTGTGTTTCGCAACTTGAGTTCAAAGAACTCTTGCATATCTTTTCATAGTAGTGCTCTGAAAGGTATTTGTTGCTGGAAATATTTCTTGAATTTCTTCCAGAAAATCCTTTTCTCATTAATGTGACTAATTTTCTTCAATTAGTCCCACCACATAGATGCTTTTAATTACAAATGGTATATGACTATCCCGGCTTCTAGGTTAGATGAGTAACTATGTAATTGAAAATATTTGTTGATTGCAATAAACTAGGTTTCAACATTATCTCCCCTTTTGTTTTCACCATCAAAGGTTGGTGACTTAAGCTTCCTAAACTCACCTTGCAAGTTGTCTAGTTCATATATTCTTCTTTAAGGTATAGCAAGGAACACTTCTGGGTTTCTCCTTGACTCTTCAGATAGAAAAAAATCCCTAGCTGAATGAGTAGGTGAGTAGTGTTGTCTTTGAATTCTACTAGCACTTCTTTATTGCTTGGATCTTTTTCAACTATCCCTCCTTGCATGAGGTCTGCCCTATTTCTCATGTCTTGAACCTAATCCATTCTTCATTTGTCTTTGCGGTTGATTTATACTCTGTGACAACTGAGTATTTATTTGATTTTGCTCCTCCTAAGCTCTTATTATCTTCTCATTATCAACTTTGTAACTTTTCACTTCCGTCGTTAGACTCCTCATAGTTTGTACTAGCTCCACTGGTTCCACCTTGCTTCTATGTCCATTTGATTTTGTCTCATCATTACCCAAATTGATGTTTAGGCCTTTAGCTTCTCTCTCATGGTTGTAGGCTCTTTGTGCATTCTCCATGTCTTTTATATGAAATCTTGAGCTTGAATTTTTCTTCTTATATCCCTGATTTGAAGAAATGTGCAAGCAACCATCATTGTTAGAAATGATGCATATTGTAAAATTCCCTTTAATTAAAACTATAGGTCCTTCTTATTCTCAATTTATGAAAATTCTTGTAACTCTTCTCCAGATTCTAATCCTTCAAGCTTATTCTCCTCTAAATTGAATTTCCAATGATTATACTTATGCCTCAATTCAATATTTGAGATAAAAATTATGCCTTTTTGAAATTGTCATTTTTTCCCAATTGTACACTTTTCCCACTAGTAAAAACTAACTTAGAGTGCAAATTTTTCCACCTACAAAAGAATATTTTTCAGGAGATGAGAATTTTTTTATAATGGGCACAAATTTCATTCCTGATTGTGAGTACACAACAAATTTTAGATTGTAAATATGGTGCTCTAGTCAAATTCTGTAACAATTTGGAATTATCAACTTTATCCTTTTTACATTTTCTCCATACTTGGAGATTTTAGCAAAACTGTTATTTCTCAAATGAGCAAAACTTGAAAATATTTACTAAGGAAAAGTTGTTTGTCTTATTGATAAGGTAAAATGTCGAGTAATATATTTTTTCCGTATTTGTGCTTTAGGGTCCCTTTTCCTTCTCTATAAATCTCAAAAATCCCCAAAAAGTCGTCTAGAATAATGGATTTTAGCCTATTTCAACATCCACATTCCCAACCCCTTGGAATCTAGCCAAAATATCCATTAGGTATTTTCATGGCCTTTTTCAAGGAGTACCACCATGTTCTTCAAAACAACCTAATTTTCAATTTCTGAAAATCTGGAGCAAAACTTACCAGTGACCCTCAATGGTACTTTTATGGCCCTTGACATTGTGGACTTACCCTTGAAATTTCATCTAAATTTGAGCTTTTCTACTCCTATTTTTCCAAAACAATATTTTGGCTCGAAATGTTTTTACATTTTTTTCCAATAATAATATGCCTTTATTTTTGTTGACATGGCATGTAGGTTGACATGGATACTAATGTGGTACCCAAGGTCCACCTATCACCCTAAGGCAATGCCATGCCACCTCCTTGACCACCTTGGCATGCCCTGTCACACTCTGACCCCTCCTCTCTCTCTCTCTCTCTATAACGACCCCTCCGTTGCGACATCAATGTAAGTGAGTACAATAGTAATTTTTTTTTTGAAAACATCATTCAAGACAAGTGTTACATGAACATACATCAGTAATTACACAAAATTTGTTACACATCTCTCTATAAGGCAAGATTTAGATACAACATACTTGTACAACATAATCCAGGTGACACATACGGATAACAAAGATGTTTACCCACCCAACGTATCCTACAATGTTAGGACCTCCAAGACACATAATCAACGCTCAAGTCTAGGATTGATCCGATTGATTTTGACCATTGAAGGTCTCAGGACTGGCGACTGTTTTGAGGAACATGAAGGTATCTAATTCTCGTAACCCTAGTTCCATTCCAAACACACATCATAGCAATTCATAGTGAAACGACAATGTAAACCAGTTATTTCAAAAGTTCATACCGATGCACAAAATGATCATTATACAATCAATCAACTAAACATTTAACAAGATTGGGTCTATAATTGGAAATAATTCAACATATGATCTAATATTAAATTCACACAACCAACCAATAATTATTACAGTTCAACCTTACTGTATAATTTCTCTCCATATCTAAGTACATTGATCATTAACATTAATTCTATCAATACACGATGTCACCGATTAAAATATTCAACAATAAGGAAACATATTATTCTAAGAAAACAATACCAATAATTTAGTAAGGTTCCAATATGAATATGAGCGATCATGACAAATTTCCAACTTGCGCATAATGCAATTTAGTTAGAGATTATATATTCTTTCCTATAGCCATTTAAAAATCATTATAGAGGATATTTTAAGAGTTGAATCATTAAATAAAATTTTAGCAATCAACCTTATCTCAAACTATTTGTTATTAATTGACTACGATATAAATTGATTTAGGATTTCGATACAAGGATTTGTTGATCATTGTTTTTCTTACAAAGGGAGATTGGAAAAAATTAGATTGAAGTTCAACAATTCTGAACTAAGACAAAGAAACACAAGTGGTATAATCGTAATCAATTATCCCCTTAATTGACTGATATACTACACTCCAACGTTGCTGGGATACGAGTTAATCTATGTTAATCTATGTTAGTAATTAACTGAATAATACTATGCGTAATATTTATGAGTACAACCAGTCTTACATATAATTCCCCATGAGGGGTTTACCAATTAAAATCTGAGATTAAATCCAATATTATACTATGCATACAGGTTAGGCTTCACCATGTTTCCATGACTATTTAAAATAGACCATCGAAACATCGTTGTAAGGAAGGCACAATTATTTTATGTCTCCTTAAGAGACGGTTAAGGAAATATATCTATGTAAATAATAATAATGTTTAATAGTGATAGATATACGAGGATTATAAACAACCCCGATGAATAGAAAAGGGTTCAATGACTTAAAACAAGGTTGTCGAAACCTGTGAAGGAAGAGTCTCGATTTAGTTTGTTACTCTAAAGGGGATACAAATCCAAACTATGATCTCAATATCAAAATAGATTGGCATTCTGAGTTGTCTAAAAGGTAGCGACTCCCAATGAATCGACCAAGCTCAATGATAGAGTTCATAGTGGTCATAGATTAGTAACACAATTATACTTAGATTCACTTATTAACAGTAGTCTGAAGACAATGATCAAAATTTTATACAAAAGATAAATTTATTGTTACAATTAACTCTATCAACCTAACAAGGCTAAGGACATATACAATAGTCAGATTTCCAAGTCCAGTTGTCGTGATAATTCTTAAGGATGAAGACTGGGCGGGCATGCAATCTAAGGAATCCATTGAACTAATACTTAGAGACAACTATCACACGATCTTCTTGTCTCTCATAATAAATCGATATATAAAACAAATAAAAATTTTACTAATTCAATCGGACTCAAATAATGATCGATGCTTTAAATAATGAAGGATGAGAAAGTAGAAACACGTGGTTCCAGATCCACATTCTCAATGCTCAATGATACCTACGAACAAATATCAAAGAGTCTGCGTTTTATGTTCCCTACTTAGAAATATAGGTCACAAATTAAAGAATTGTGGAACTACAAGACTAAGTCCATTAAACTTGATTGGTAAGAACTCACAGTGTTGTTCCACTTGGTGAATTACTATAGTGTTAAGCTATGTTAGCTTCAATTAAAGACTATCACCGCAGAGACGTAGATTAGCGCTATCAGAGGAAAATTTTGGCTTCCCTCTGGTGCCAATTGAGCCCAATTTAATGGTAGTTGGTGAGGAAGAAGGAAATTTAATTCCACTCATGAGTGTATCAATTGCGATTAGTGCAACAATTCCTGTGGAACGCTAGCTAACAGTTTATCCAAAATTATTAACTTCCCCACTAACATAAAAATTGGAAACGCTTCAAATGTACATAATCGTTACAATACAAGTTAGAGATGGGTTCACTTAAAAATAAACATTGTTCGCGACTGCAATAAGCGCGAAGGATTAACACCATACATAGAGTGAATGTTGAATTTACTACATTATTAAGATCATTACACAATGAAGGAATATCATAAGTTTACTCCTTTAAAACAATCTTCGATTTGTTATTCCGTTAAGAAGTTATAGAAAGAGGTAATACACTGCATATTCCATTAACTTCATGTGATATATATATATATATATATATATATATATATATATATAGGAATGATCCACCAAGAAAGATCATCAAGTCTATGCATCGGTCACAAAATGAAAATATGCAAGAAATAAAACTTATAACGATAACTATGTATCATCTCCATATAGATCTCATTATGAAATCATATACAGTCAATTTACCACCATTCATACCCTTGCGGATTGATTATCTAGTTTAAACAATAACATAAAAATCGTAAAGGTTCTAATATAACAAATTAAACAATTGATATTCACAATACCGTAACCAAGAGATAACAAAATCTGATGATGGTGTTCAACGTGGTCTTGTGCCAATCCTTTCCATTCCCACTTTCCAATCCCAAGACATCACCGGTACCTCCCAACCAATTCCATGGGTACTCTTCTTCCCCCTTAGCCCCCCGAGCCATAAAGGGGCCACACACAAGAAACCAAAAACAATAGCTCCAAGATTGCCTCGCAAGGAAGAGATTCCACTCTTTCTCAAGCTTGAAATCCCAACTCTCACAAGTAAAACACAGTCAACCAAAAGTTTGGTAGCATAATAGTACCAAGAATAAGTGATCTCCTTTTCCCTTCTATCACATTTTTTTTACAGAAAAATACCCAATGACACATGTCCTCATGCACAATTAATTATCTTTTTTAATTAATTTAATTTGGATTATTCACCCACACACTTGTCACACTCTTCCCAAGTTGCACAAGTAATTATCATTTTTATTTTATTAAAAAGCCAATTTCTCTCACATTCTCCAATGTGTTCCTATTTTCACTCTTAGTTGTCCCTTTGTTCTCCAATTTCTCATTTAATGAGTGTCTCCTAACTAGATCTTAGTTGGAGTTTGATTAGGAGTCTTCTTCTAGTTATACTTAGTGGAGTTTGACTCTAGATACTATTCTATGTGTACACCTATTCTCTCATATTATTATTTATTTTATTTTTAAAAATCCATTTTATTAATTTCATGCACACATGTGCATTTTATCCAACATTTTAAATTTTATTCCCTTTTCCTAGAGTTTGATTATTCCTCATTTCTTTTATTTATTTAATATTTTTTTTATTATTTAGTTTCTCATTTACACTAAGACTTAGATTTAGTCTTAAACATAGGCTTAGAATCTTGTTAGGCTTTTGGTTTATAATTTACAGAATAATTAATTCCAAGTTATAACAAGGTCTAATTATTTCATTAAGTTCTCTAGGCCACCTAATTTATTGACTTAATTTAATTTCACGACGTGCCCTTCAAGATGCACCTCCGTTGTCCAAGGGTGCCACTCACCGTTGACTTGTTTTGGAAGTTTGTCTGACCCTTGGAGTAAACACTCCAATCGATCAACCTTGTGAGAGACTAAGAACCCTCCAATTGATCGACCTTGTGAGAGACTAAGGAATTCTAAGGAATAAGGACTCCAACTTATTGCGTGCCCCTTAGAAATCTTTGTGAGTGACTATCTCAGTTCGCCCTCACAACATCGTGGACCTATCAAACTAGGTAATTGCTAACCTACAACCCAGACTATGTCGAGGGTTCTAGTAGGCTGTGACAGGGACATTTCCACACCTCTCCCTCAATGTCTGGTTTCTATGCATGACCCTTTTACTCCTTATGTGAGTCGGATTATCAAGCATCTTCAAGCCTGCATCCCCTAACAAAAACAATGTCAATAATCCATATACATAAACCATACTATAATAAATCATATGTGACATGTGCGTAAAATAAAATACTCAAACAAATACATTCCACTCCTTGACTCAATCCGGAGTCCAAGGAAGTCCATTGGTGCCATCAACATCCATAACCTGTCATGTGTCTTGCACACTCAGGAAAACTCGTCAATAACATCTACCATTACATATACATAAAAATAAAAATACATCAACATCGTCATCATATATAACTCATAATCGAAACAAAATCATAATGCACCATAACCAGATCACTTGCACGCAAGTGTCCTCAAATAATAAGTAAAAAAGTGTGCTAAGTAGAACGAGATGTTACACTCTCTTCTTTCCTTTCCTTTTTCTTTTATTTATTTCAAACCCCCGTTGTAACTGACTTTACATAAGGCACCATATCATTCATTGATGTGACTGGAAGAGGGTATGATCTCGTCACCTTTCCACTAGCACACATGTTCATTACCATAGAACCAATATCTACGATGGGGATAGTTTATGGGTTGTCAATTTGTGCCCAGGTTAACCCATCGAAAGGGTACATGTGTACATTGTCGTTGATCCAAGATTGATGATCATGATGGATTATGGGTCTAAAAGTAGTGCACCACTCACTAACCCATTTGGGTCCTGTAAACACTTACCACCCTAGTGACACATGATGCCTTCCTAATGGTGACGAGCCTAAATACCTCATTCCCAAAAACACTGCTTGATTGTCCCATAAACGTCATATGTGGTGTCATTGTCTAGTCACCCACGAACATGCCATCTCTGCGCCATGACCCCTGCCATTTTCCACCTTGGCCCAACCACTGTGGATAGTCCATGTCATCACCATGTCAGTGTTGACACCACCCACTTCAACTAACGTCACCAGTACAAAAAATTCCAAATTTCTAAAATTTAAAAAAAATCATATTTTTCATATTTTTTTCTCCCAACCGTCCCCAAAACACCCTCTAGCTCGGCCTCTGCAAAAGAAATAAATAAATATGATACGTCTTTTGGCCCGTATATCCATAGCACTATAAATCGACGCTTTGATACCAAACTGTAACATACCCATCTCTGAGTACCCCAATAATTCATGTTCTTGAACTAACTTAAACTCTGATACCAAATTTAAATAAACATAAGAGGCACGACACTAGCACATACACAATCAAGAAAGCACATTAACCATTACATTCTCATGAAATATATAATATAAGATAGTAAATAACACATTAGAAATATAATATATAGAGAACATAGAACTTATCTTTAAGAAATAGTTACATCGACTAACTGCAGACATTGTATGTTCCACCAAACCATAGGCTCTATTGCACATTAGCACTCTACAATAGGCCACCCCCAAATTGAGGCAATGAATCCATAAGGATGGGTGCCTAGGCCGACTCCAAGTCTCACGCACCAACCCAACTATCAAGTTTTTATATAATGTTCTCTCTTTATCACTCACAACAATCCCAATTTGCTAGATCTCTTCCCCCCCAACTTGCACAACCCAAGAAAATGAATTCCCTTCTTTGCAATGTAATCCCTCGGGATATTCCACTTCTCTCAAGGGTTCCAGTATAGGATGAAAAGGAAATTTTGGCATTGGAAACTCAAGGAAATATTAGTTGTAGATAGTTCTCCTCAACTTCCACCATTCTCATGCACACATGCATCATTTCCCATACTTGTATAACCAATATTCTCATACAACAAAATATCATATGCTCTTTTCCATAGAAACTTTTTTTTCTATGCAAAACAAGAACAAGAATGAACAAGGAATACCCCCCAAAACCAAAAGGTATGGTTAAAATATGCATGCCCACAAAGCACCACGTGGATTTTCCCAAGAAGCCCTCGTAACCACTTTCCCTACTAACTCAAAGGCTAGGAAATAAATAATATAATAATAGTCTTAGCCCCTTTATCCCCCTCTCTCGTGGAATCATAGCCCCCCATGACTTTGTCCTTGTCCATTTGCAACTAGTGATACTTTATTATTATTATTATTATCATTATTCAAAGTAGTACATTTCCAGGCTCTCTGGCCTTATATACAAACATACATTGCTAATCCGGGGATAAAACTGGGGTATTGCAAGAACAACATCAAGCTCTAATATTAAATTGATGTTTAATCAAAATAACCTTATAGAAAACATAGAAGTTCCACTTGGTTATTATGTAGCTTCAATATCAACATGATTTAACAAAAATGCAAATAATATTATCAAGACTTTGCTATCATTTCTTTATTAAAAATATATGCAAACAAACAATACAATGATTTCGTGTAGGGTGCTTCTCTGTACATAGAAAGAAAAGACGAGAATGCATTATATGTATAATTTATTATCACATTAACTAATATGCCCTAACATTGGATATGAATAAAATCTTCTTCATTACAACAATGGATATGAACTTATTATTGTCAATTTGGTCTATCCCATGCGTTTGTGGGTTGGAGTGTTATCCTCCCCACCCAGGTTCTATTCCTATAAGTGACATGTTGATCTCATAATGAGTATATTTTTGGTAACGAATTTGAGCCCTGTTGTTGGTGTGACCTTGTACCTTGAATAATATAGGGTTTACCTTAGGGACCATCCTTGAAATGAGGGAAAGTACCTTGGGGTTTTCCTCAAGTGTTGTTACTTGGAAAAAATGGATATAAACCTATTATTGTTCAAAACCTTCTTCATTAATTTCCCATTCAAATTCGAAGAGGATCATTACAACTGTCCATTCAAATTTGAAATGTATATTAAAATTCCATTTGTTAAACGAATATAATTAGAAATGTAATTCTTTTTATGTTATATCAAATTTTCTATTATGATTCATTAAAAAATTGACGTGGATGGGATGGGGATAAATATCCTTACGAGTGAGAATTTTAAACAATAATAGTTGACATGCATAATACAATAATACCATGGCTTCTTGATTTATGTGTGGACCACACAATGGGGACTAACATTTTAATCAATAAATTTGGCATTAGTTTACATACATTAGTTGGCATTAGGTGGTCACTGTTTATAAAATAATAATTATGAAAATAAAATGAATTCTTACCAAGTTTTAAAATAAATTTGGACGTTCTACTAGATTTAAAAAAATGGTAAGTTTTATAATATCAAGTAGAGGATAAAAAACACTTTCTTGTATCATGTCTTTTATATGCGTACACTAAAATTTCCAGGATAAAAAACACTTTCTTGTATAATGTCTTTTATATGCATACACTATAATGTCTTTTATATGCATACACTAAAATGTCCTTAGTACCCGGATGGGGTGCCACCTGGCGAGAAGCGGCGGACAGCTAGATCAGGGCATCCAGGGGAGTTATTAACCCTAGTCGCCACCCCCTGTGCAATTACTCCCCCATGGCTCACACCATGAGGGGATTTATGTTAGTGCACCTGGTTGGGCTCTTGGCGAGCGAAACAACTAGGCAATTTGTACCAGGAGGTTGTAGAGGTCTCGTCAGACTTCAATGGTGATCAAAAAGGTCATTTCAGGCTCTTATGGAGTAAAGTGTAGCATCCAAACTCAATTCACTTCATTCTCTACCTGGTGCGCTCTCTCTGCAGCACACTTCGGCGCTCACGATACTTCTGACACCATTGTTCTTTTCCTGCGCATCAGTGGCATCCTCCCCGCCTCCATCTACTCCCTGTGAACCAAGGACGTCCACTCTGCCTCGCTCTTCTCTGGCTCCTCCATCTCCCTCCACTGCACCCTATCCACAACCTCCACTCACTCCCTCCACCACCTCCCTATCCCCCCCACCATGCCACGAGAGCGCGGAAAGCCCAAGAGAGGCGCTCATAAAAACAACGCCCTCTCTTGGGATAACAAGCTCACCCCCTCTCAAAGAGCGCTCATCACTCACTCCGCCCATCCTCATCATTCAACCTAGAGCACTCAGTTGATTCCGCTTCAGTCTCTTGAGGTCTGCAAGGTCAAAATGGAGACGACCTCCTCCACAATGCACTTTCCCCCGTCTCCACCTCCACCTCTGCTTTATCGTCCGAGCATTGTTAAAGAGGAGGCACCACCCTTGGGTGAGCATATCCCTCTGGCCACCAACCTCTTATCCCCCTTAGTAGTCAATCTAGGTGACCCTTACTACGGTGACGAAAGCTGCCAAGTGGAGGAGGAGATTCCTCCAAGTTGGAAGCTGGAGAATATGGTAGGTACAGATAAGGAAAACATTGCAAGGGATGACGATGAGACTAGAAAGGAGGAAGCAACTCTACCTCAACACTTTTCCAATCGTCTTGTAGAAGAGAACCTTGATCTCCTCTTCGAGATTAGGCAAAGGCAGGATGACCAGATGCATTCTCAAGGTGTTATCAGTCAAAGGATGGGCATTCTATTTGAGGCACTCACAGATGCTCCAGCGAAAGCCCGATGCCCGACTTACAGACAATGGTTCACCCCAACCTATACCATTCATGGACAACCAAGTCCAGCCATGGATTGAAGCCCCCAAGTTAGCACTTTTTTTTTTTATTTCAGTCACAACGTTGGTGGTCTAATTTACCATGACAACAAGCTAGATGATTTAATAAGTTTTGCTTATTATGTCTGTATAATTTTAGTTATGGCGGCTCTGTACATAGCCAACCTCAAAATAGGAAGGAAGAACTTGGTTCCAACAAACTCTTGCAATATTTTGTATAATTTTACAGTTCCAATGAAGTTAGAACTCAACAGACTATGGTAGTGTTGGAACAACATGTAGCCACCTATTCTGGTTTCCCTCTTGTGGTGGAACAAGTGGCTACCAGTTGTCATTGTATAGTAGACAAATGATATTAATATAAGGTTTCGATTTTTTTATTTACACACACAAAAAAAAATGTCCTTAGTTGTAATAATTTTGAAACTTTGGTTATTGAACCTTTGCATTGCAAGCACATTCTTCTTATCAATTTTGTTTAAATCCACATAATACATGTTTCCTTCTACATATCAAAATTTTACGACGTCCCTTTGCACCAAGGGAAATTGCTAGTTCTTTAAAACTTTTTCTATGCCCGACGCCTTAGACACCAATAATATGAGACTTGTGGCACACCTTTTAAACCTAAATGCAACCACTCCATAGTAAGTCTAGATACCTATGAGATTTTAGTGATTATTTGGTTTCTGCATTTTTATCCATGATTTTTATGACTTTTTTTAACAATCAACGATTATTCTTTGATCTAGAATTTTGTTCCTATAGCTCTTAATTTATGAATAGAGGGGTGTTCACATCAAGTGGCAGAGAGGAAATTATTATTTTTATTTACTACTCGATGTTCCATTGGGCAATTTATTCAATTACTATTTGGACAATAACGATGTCCCACTATTAATCCATCAACAAAGATTTGAAATAGGCTACTCAGGTTACTTTTTTTTGGATATTGTCCTATAATGGTCTTAATTTAATTATCTATTTATAGGGAATTCATGCTTAGGTTTGTATGCCCCGATATCTTCAACAATGATCTTTTCAATATTTCTAATTCTGAACTTGTTACAAATTTTCTTGACAGTCAAGCAATTATTCAACATTTTCAAAAAAATAGGCTAAAGGCTAGTGTGTGGTCAAATATCCATATTTATAGAAACTTTGACAATTATGTGTGGTTAAATGATTGGAAAAGAGGAAGTGTGGTGGAAGGGACTGTGATATTTAATGAACAATAGTTTATATATGAGAAAATTTCCAACATAAGAATAAGATAAAATAATCCATATAAGATATAAAAATACATATAACTGATAATATATATGTGAGTTGATTGATACAATGCGACAATATACTTATATGAGTTGACTAGTAAAAAAGGTAAAGGATTGTATTTCTTGGTTTTATAATTTATTATTATTATGTCATGTTTATTTATATATTTTATATTCATTCCAAAAGCATCTTCATCCACAACTTTGGTGATGGTGTAAGGCTCGTATTGGATTGGTTTAAACTTCATGTGGGGGAATGTGAGTCACCCTTTGTACAAGAGAAACCATGCTTCATCACCAACCTAAAGCTTGTGTGGAACACAATATTCATCATGTTGCTACTTGTACTTGGCATATGATTTCTACAAAATATCATGAACTCATTTTTGGACAAGTTGAATGTTTTCAACAATTTTTTTTGCTTCATTTGTATTGTTCTACGAATGAGAGGACTCAACCATGTTGGTGTAACAGGAAAAACTACATCAAATGGGATTGATGAATAGAACACCAGACACAACTGAAAAGGGATGTGGCCAACAAAATCGTGAAGAGTTTTGTTGTAGTTATGTTAAACATAAGGAAGGATTTCATCCCATGTATATATATTATTTGAGTTGTACACTCTAAGGATATGTATAATCATCATGTTTACTACCTTTGTTTATCCATTGGTATGGGGATGGAAAGCAATCGATTTAATCAATTTGGCCTCAATCGTGGACCAAAGGATGCAACCAAAGATACTTAGGAACTTGTCAACCTAATTAAAAACAACGACATTTGGTAATCCAAAATGAATCTAATCATGCTTGAAGAAGAGCTTAGAAATGTCTTCTGTTGGGACACTCTTATTGGTGAGTGACAAAATTGCGATCTTAGAGAACCACTCAACAACCACAAAAACACAATTGTGACCATGCTTGGTTGAACGTAGGCTTGAAATTGAACACAATGACATTGATTCCCAAGACTTATCTAGAGTGGGTGAATATCTATATAGTCCCTTCTTCTTGATTGCAAGTTTAACTATGACATAGATACTACACAATTTGATACGTATTTTTACATTATATTGGATATTTTGGTAGTAT
This sequence comes from Picea mariana, assembly GCA_032191745.1. Classification (NCBI taxonomy): domain Eukaryota; kingdom Viridiplantae; phylum Streptophyta; class Pinopsida; order Pinales; family Pinaceae; genus Picea; species Picea mariana. The sequence goes on from JASDQU010688166.1 coordinate 54,119, forward strand.
AAGTACTTCTACATCAAATACATAGTCTTCTCCAAGTCAAAATAAAATTCCACCTAACAATATTTTACCTCCCAAATCATCTTCTCACTCTCACTTAAAGGAACATAAGATTTCCCATATTCAGTAAAGGCCATCCTAGAGGTGAAAGTCTGAAACTTTCTTACCTGCTACTAGTGTCTAGTATATATCATGAAAGTCAAGATTGTTATCATACAATTGGGACCACTTTGAAGTCTCATGTAAACAATAATTGAGTATCATGATTAATAATACAACTGGAAGATGACTGTGTCTATGTACAAATTGATTGATGCTTCCATTTATGTACTTGATGTTTAGGTGGAATGATTGAAGGCATACGAACCACTTATAACACCCCATTTTTAATACTCTAATTAAATTGTTATTAATTATGATTAGTAATGATGTTATCTCATTATAGAGATAATGTTACCATGCCATGGTAATCTAGATAATGTAAATTGTATTATTGTGTACTAAATAAGATAAATATCTAACTAAAGGGTGAAATTCTAGTACTGGCCATGATACCACTAGAGGAATTAGTGAGGGGGCATAGTGTTAGGATATTTAGACACTTAGGAGTTAGTTAAGATCTACTTGGTCTAATGTGTCGTTAGGTAAAAGTGTGTTTCTTAGTGTGTTTCTTTAGTATGCATTAGTATGCATTTGTATTTAGGAAATCTGACGGTCACGATATATTCCTGACATAGAGTGATCTGACGGTTCATACTCTCCCCGATCTTAACGACCATTGATTCGTGGATTAACACCTGATTGTTCCATGATCTCTATTTAAAGAGCATGGAGGGTCATTTGCCGGTGATCGATTGTGAGATAATCTCTTGTAAAATCTCTCTGTAATATTTTTCTTTGCATTAATAAATTGCTCCAAGTGGTTGCGTTGGCTGGGGCCGTGTATTTTTCCTCGTAAGGGTTTAACCATATGAAAACATCGGTGTGATGATCTTTGATCTGGTTATGTGAGTGGTTATCGAAGGTGTTTGTCCTCTGTTGGAATACCTGTGTTGTCAAACATGGTATCAGAGCCTGTTTCAAGACCTTCTCCTGTTGTAGCTCGAGATCGTGAAGACGAGTTGCCTCATCTCCATTTTCTGTCATTTTCGTACATTTTTGGGCTGAGAGGACTATTCCAATGCTTCCGGAGCACTCGTTTAATTTAGGAACACTTTTCATTTCACTCGAAAAGGTTTCTGTTTTCCCAAGATACAACCATTACAGTCAGATCCAGAGGTATAAAGCTTGAATACGCATTTTAAATGTTTTTTGGAGAGTAGTATTTTGGTTTAATTTTGGTTTTGTATTATTTATTTCTGAGTTGCTACTCTTTTAGATCTGTGTATTCTCTTTGCCCCGCACCCTGTGCAATCTTGGAAAATCATAAACAAATAGGAAAAGGTGCATCTTCCGGGTAAGCTAACTGAGATCTAACCCTTGTTGTCATCGAGAAGCATAATTGTTTTCTTGTGTGAAAAGATTTTTTTTTTAGCACGCTCTCCAAGGCCATCTTCCACAACAACAACAACAATCCTCCTTCTAAACATTACAATATGTTTTGCTAGACCATTTGGTTAAAATTTTCCTTATTAAGTAAGAGGTCTTGAGTTCAAGTCTCTCTTTTGTTACTTTTTTTTGAAAAAGTTCATGCTAAAATTGTAAAGTGTATTTCACTTCAAGTATAAAAGTGAATCACTATAAGTAGCTTTAATATTTTATTTTAGAGTTATTTATTTTGCATGCATCTTTTCTGTTAAAAACTAACTTCATTGTAAAAGTGATCCCCACTTCTCTTTATAAAAGTGGGTCACTTCATAAAGCAACTTACACTTACCGTTTATGCCTTTTTTTTAAAGGGCATAACTCTCACATCCGAACTCCGTTTTCAGTGCCGCTTTTTTTTAAACCGCGTAACTTTTCGAGCGCTTTCCATTCAGATCATCAATTTCAATTTTTAAATCCATATTATCTGCATATTTAATATGGCTTCTACAAGTAATCTCTTACTTACCAACACCAACTACTTCCAATGGAAATCCCATATGGAGGATTTATTAAGAAGTAAAGCCTTGTACCAGATTACCTTGGGAAAGGAAACAACACCCGCTGATGCTGATAAGAAAGCCAAATGGAATAATAGGAATGACGAAGCACGTGGAGGTTCCACCTTCAATCAATTGATAAACCCAAAGAAGCTTGGGAAAATTGAATCTGTGTTTGGTAAACACAATATTATTCGAGCACAACAGTTAGAAAATCAAGTACTAACTTTAAGTCCAAGTGTTTTTTCTTACATTGAAGACTATCTATCTAAGTTTAAAACACTCAAAAATATATGTGAAGAATGTAAGATAAAGATAGAAGAAGATCGTTGCATCTATCTTATTCTTTCTAAGCTAGGTAGTGCATATTCTGTGTTTGTATCTACCTTTTATGCCATGCAAGAGGCTCTAGGGGCAGCTTATCAAAAACCTAGTCTTGAGAACTTTTGTGATGATTTGATTAGAGAGCAAGATAAGCTAGTACAACTTGGAGTGATCAACACTACAGGTACCTCTAACAAAGCCTTAGTTGTCCATCAGAAAGATAAACCCAAGAATCCCAAGAAGCAACATCCTCGCCACAACAACAAGAAATATAAGGATCCCAAACCCACTCAGACAACTTCCACACCTAATGGAGATAAAGGAGTAAAATATAAAATAAGAAGACTGACAGACATTGCAACTTTTGTGATAAATATGGTCATGATGAGTCCAAATGTTTCAAGAAGATGGTGACTTTAGAAGCAATGACGAAGAAACACAACATTAGTATTGATTCTACTACTTCTTCTTCTCATGGACATGCACTTTCAACTTCTGGTTTCTCCTTCAATACAACTTCTACTTCTACTTCTGATGAGTGGCTTATTGATTCTAGAGCATCTTATCATATGGATAAGGATAGAGACATATTTTCTACTCTAAATGAATGTAACATCAAGAAAATATTTGTTGGTGATGATAGATCTCTTAGTGTTGAAGGATCTGGAATAGTTCAAGTAGAAAATGGTCATTTCAATGATTTATTATGTGTTCCAAGTCTTTCTTGTAACCTTCTATCAGTATATCAAATCACTCATTCAGGTGAAGGTAAAACCGTAGAGTTTCCACCTCACCAAGTTGTAATCAAGGATCTAAAAGATCCTAAGCATGTTCTTGCAACTGGAATTGCTGATGATATTACCAGGTTGTACAAGTTTGACAACTTTGGGTCATTATATTTTTCATTAGGTTTTGTTTCTCATAGCGAAGACTTGAATAAACTTTGGCATGAGCTGTTTGGTCATCTAAACTATCACTCATTGCAACAACTATGTAATCAACAGATGGTGACTAGTCTTCCTCTTGTTTCATGCAGAGATGGTGTTTGTGCCGGTTGTGTTCTCAGAAAACATCATCGGAACAATTTTCAAAAACATGCCTCTTGGCACACCTCGGGTCCTTTGTAGCTTGTTCACAGTGATTTGTGTGGTCCACTTTATTCTCCTTATTTTTCTAGGTGCAAGTATTTCTTAACTTTCATTGATGACTTTTCCAGACGTACTTGGGTTTACTTCTTGAAACTTAAGAGCGAAGTTTTTGACAAGTTTTTGGCCTATGAGGCCCTTGTGGAAAAGCAATTTGGACATCAAATTCAAAGGTTAAGAACATATAGTGGAGGCGAATATGTGAACAATAATTTTACAAGTTACTGCACTACACAGGGAATCCAAATGCAACACATTGTTCCATATACACCACAACAAAATGGTGTTGCTGAGAGAAAGAACCGTACATTAAAAGAAATGGCTAATTGTATGATCCAATCTAAGGGATTAAGTCTAAAGTATTGGGTGAAAGCCATCAACTGTGCTAATTACATCGTAAATCACACTCCCACAAAGTCTCTTAAAAATATAACGCCAGAAGAAGCTTGGACTAAAACTAAACCAGATGTCAGTCACTTTTGTGTATTTGGCAGTATAGCATGGGCTCACATTCCTGATGAGAAAAGGAAAGCCTTGCAGCCTAAAAGTGAGAAGTGTATATTTGTTGGTTATTCTGATGATGTCAAAGGTTATAGACTTCTTCAAACACATTGTAATGAAATTATTATTAGAAGAGATGTTAAATTTGATGAAAATCTCTTGGCCTACGAGCCTAATTCAACGTTTGTGCCTTCTTTGGCCTGCGAGCCTAAATCAATGGTTGTTCCTTCTTCGGCCTGCTAGCCATCTTCGTCGTTTGTGCCTTATTATATTCTGGTTTCTTCTTCAGATGATGATAGTGAGGATGAAAATCCACTTCCACCTTCTCACCTTCCTCCAGGTGAGTCCTTTGAACCTGAACCAACACTAGCTCCACCGCTTCCTAGATGGGTCCATTCAACACGAGAAGCAGCTGGTGATCTTGTCAGTGATCCTTCAGATTAACGTCAGACACATTCACAGTTCCAACAAGCCTCTTCTCTTTTGGCTCAGGTTTCAGAAACTCATGATCCAGAGACATTTGTAGAAGCTTCAGGTCATCCATATTGGGATACAACAATGAATGAAGAGTACCATTTTTTAATGGAAAATGATACTTCGGATCTTGTACCTCTTCCAAAAGGAAGAAAACTTGTCAGATGTAAATGGGTCTATAGAAATAAGTATGCATCATATGGAAGTGTTGAAAGACACAAGGCTTGGTTAGTTGCCAAAGGATTTTCCCAAATTGAAGGAATTGACTATAATGAAACCTTTTCCCCTGTAGACAAAATGAATTCCATCTGACTTGTTCTTGCCCTTGCCACCTCACATAAATGGGAGTTCCATCAAATGGACATTAAATTCGCCTTCTTGCACAAATATTTGCAAGAATAAATCTACATGGAACAACCTCCTGGCTATATCTAGAATGACTCTAGCCTTGTTTGTCACCTTAAGAAATCTCTTTATGGTCTCAAGCAATCTCCCTGAGCTTGGTATGCCAAAATGGACAGCTTTCTTATTGCCACTGGATTCTCTAGATGCCATTTTGATCCTAATGTCTATACCGAGAAAGTAGGAATCCATCTCATAATCCTTGTCCTTTATGTTGATGACCGTATCCTTACTGGTAGTGACTCAAAACTTTTAAACCATGTGAAAACCAGCCTTAAGAAGAAATTTTAAATGACAGACTTAGGATTTTTTCACTATTTCCTTGGCCTCCAAGTTTTGCAAACCAATGAAGGAATTTTTCTTTCCCAGTCTAAGTATTCTTGTGACCTTCTTCGTCGCTTTCACATGGACGATTGTAAGCCAATCCCTTCTCCCTTCCAATCTGGAGTCAATCCTACTGCCACCTGTACTTCTCCCAAAGTTGATGCCACCCTGTACCATCAATTATTTGGTAGCCTCTTATACTTGACTCATACCCATCCTGATATTTCCTTTGTTGTTGGTCTTGTTTCACGGTATATGCAAACACCCCATGAAATCTATTGGAAAGAAACTAAAAGGATACTTCACTATGTTCGTGATATAGTTCAGTTCGGGATACATTACATTTCAGGGGGGACTCCTTTATTGGTTGGTTTCACTGATTTCAGATTGGGCCTGCGACCCTGATGATCGGAAGTCTACTGCAGGTTATGTTTTCAGCCTTGGTTCAAGACCTGTCACTTGGGACTGTATGAAACAATGGGATATTGAAATTTATTTAGTAGAAGAAGAGTACTGAGTAATGGGAAATGCAAGTCAGGAAGCCTTGTGGCTTCGACATATCCTTTCAGAGTTTGGATTCTAGTAGCAAGATCCGACCAGCCTTTGGTGTGACAATCAGAGTGCCATCAAGCTCGCCAAAGACCCAGTTCAACATCAGCATAGAAAACACA
>JASDQU010688167.1:15401-27947 GCA_032191745.1 Picea mariana
CCACCCTCAGAATCGACATATCCATGTAGTGTAGGTTCCCCAACCTCTCATTCCACCATTCACATAGGTTTTCATTTTCGTTAACCAAATACTAAATAGGCTTGCCCTGCAACCTATAAATTTCCTTCTCTAACCCCAAGGACCACTTCGTTGTCTGGGCTATTTTTCTTTGGTTGTATGAGTACTCGACCTCTATGAAAAGTAATGGTAAAACCCCTATCCTCCATAGTTGAGACTGAAATAAAATTCTTATTCAAACCCGATATGTAAAGCACATCATGAGAATCTAATGAACCCCTTGATTCGAGATGGAACATAATTGTTACCTCTCCCTTCACTACATACCTGGCATCATCACCAAGCTCCACAAAAACATTTGAGTCACTCTCCGTCAAACTACTAAATATCTCTCATGCTTCTATCATATGACGAAATGCACCATTGTCCAAGAACTAAGCACTCCTTGCAACTGTGCCGGTAGAAAGGTAAGAAACCATTGAGTAATCCTTCTCAAACTTCATTGCAAACTCATGAAGTTGCATCTCTATTAATGTTGTTGTTTGCATCTTTCCATTACCCTTCTTCTTCTTCTTCAAACATTGTGATGCATAATTTCCATTCTTATGACATGAGAAGCACTTGATTTTAGTCAAGTCCTTCTTATTCCCTGGTTGTTATGAACCTCCATCATCATTACCCTTCTTGCTAGAACTCTTTCCTTTTCCCTTCCTTGTCTTACTGAAAAGAACCAAGTTCTCTTCATTACCTCCCTACTTGCTTCTCTTAGAATCCTCCTGAGTCTCTTACTAGAGGTAATCATCCCAAAGTCTTTTCCAATCTGTGAGATGTTCCCGAATGCAAAATCCCTTGAAAAATGTTTCCCATGACTTGGGAAGACCATTCAATGCCACATTCACAAGCTTTGTGTCCTACGTTTTCTCCCCTATGGCTGCAAGTTGATCACTCACCTATGTGATCCTCATGAGATAGTTGGTAACATTATCAGATCTAGACATATGCATTGATCTGAGTTTATTCCTTAAGAACATCTTCATATTCATGTTGGTTCTCTAGAATAACCCTACCAAGGCATCAAACATATATTTGGTCGTCTTCTTCTCTGTTAGGTGAGGTATTCAATTATCCTTCACGGAATCCAAGAGGACCCTCTATGATTTGATCTCCTTCTTGTTGTGAGCTTCCAAATATGCCGGATATGTCGATAGAGTAACTACTTTATACACTAACTCCCAAAGTTCATACTCCTTCAACACAAAATTTACTCTTGTTTTCCAAGATAGGAAGTTGGATGCTCCATCCAATCTGTCTTCAACTCTCAATGGTGTTGTTTCCATCCCTAAGACCTGATAACATGTTCTGGAAATAACCTGCTGCTGAAAATTGCCCATGTATGAACTTGTTTGTGATTATCACCACTAGATCTCGCATATGTACATGATTGTGATCATTGAAACCCACATATGTACACGACTGTGACCACTACAACTCATGTATATATGCAATTGTGCTTAAATACTTCTGCATATGTACATTATTGTGCTAAAAGCCTCTCGTGTGTGTACATGATTGTGCTTTTTGTGACCCGCGTACACCTCTGTCCACTTGCAAAAACAAGTTTTACCCATATACGGTTGTTTCCCAAACAATTGTCCTTCAATTTCTACCTACTGGTAATGGATTTGAGATCATGTACTTGGTTTCCTCCCTTCATAGATCACACTCAGATACCATGTTTAAATTTCTCCTACCCAACACCCGACGATTAATTCCAAATAAATCACTTATTGAATTAAATCATAGTTGAGTAATCAACTAAACATGTAGCGGAAGGATAAACAAGAAAACCAAATCTTGCACACATGAACACCAATATTTTTGGGTAGATACCCCTAGAAAAAACCCCGGAGGGAAAACCAGTGCTGAGAATGATTTTATTATGCTAAAATCAAGGCTCTCATAATAGGGATAATGGCCCACTGAGAGAAATACAACTGCAGAGAAACCTTGCAAAGTATGATCTATTGTATGAATCAGAATTGTATGTTTTTCAAGGTGTATGTGACTGTCCTTCACAAAACCCATGTATGTACGTGATTGTATGCACTAAAACCTGCATACATTTACATAAAGTTTGTATGGCAAACTACGTATGACATAGCACTTCCATGTGGCTTCCTCTTTCTGAAACCCACCTAAGTTTCCTCTATTCTCTCTTCTCCTTGCCCTAATCTCTAGATGGAATTCGTTCTCCACCTATTCAAGATCTTGAATCATAGTCCTTCGTGATTCAATCGTCAAGTTTCCTCAAGTGTCTTTCTCCTTCACCCTAGCCTTTCTTTTATAATCATGAGTTATATCTCCAAAGTGATTGCATGTTGAGATTACTTCTCACTTCACTTGAGATTTAGAAACATGTTAATTACTTTTAGCACTTTCCTTAAATAACTCAATTAACTAATTACATAATTAATTAATAAAATAAATTTACTTTAATAATTCATTTTATTTAATTAAATCCAAGAGTAGAAGGCTTTGGACGATTTCCACACATCTAGACACATAGACCTATGCAAAAATACATGGTTGATGCTACCACTAGCATCGACAGGCCACAAACAAAAAAATCATCACACTTTGGGCATATCAGAGTGGCAACATTTCATGAAAAAATGTAGGGTACACTACAGAGAATCTAGGGTGTAATAGTTGGCTCCAATTTGGGGACATTTGCTCATCTCGAGAGTGCATGAGAACTCGAGAATCTTATAGAAACCTATAGACCTTAAACATTCTCACAAAATGGATATTAAATGCAAGGGAGGGGAAGACACAAGTGCCTTTTCCCTTCCTTGAGATAAAAATAAATCCAAGCATGAAATGAAAAGAACGAAGTATACAATGTCAACCCTTAGAAAATTTCATACAATGTAAACATCTTTTCATTTATTTAATAAAGATAAAATGCACACTCGATAAAATGAAACACACAAGAAACTAAGGTTAGATAAATTACTATAGTACAAGGATGCCTCGAAGGCATCATATATTACCTTAATAGAACAATTTCAAAGCTTTCCCATTCATGGGCAAGGGAAGCTTCTCACTATCCAAATGACTTAAATAGAAAGAATTAGTACTTTTTATCTTTTCTTGGTTGTGTATCAGGTGATCAAAAGCACGTCTTCAATTCTCATTAAGCTCAATCAATTCATTAATTCTTCCTTTCATTGCATCCATATAGGAGGGCCAAGTAGAATGTCTTGCAGGAGTGATGATTCTTGCTTCATACAATTTCTGGAATTCTTTCTAGACAAGAGGGGCCAATTTATGTATCGGTTTCTATGGAAGTGGCTTGGAACCTTCCATCAAGGGTATGGTGGGTTGAATTACATCTCCCTTGTAGGCCTTCAAACCATCATGGGGGAAAGTAAACATATCCCTGAATTTTATGATGAGATTTTAAGTTTCTTTTCTTTCTTCTCCAGATAATCCTTCATTGATATCCATCATCTTTGGATCCTTGATTGATCCAATATTCACTTCCTCATATTCATCAGGCTTAATTATATCTTTGTTTTCTTTATAGTTGTCATGTTTGTCGAAAAAACACTCAAGAGGTATAAGTCATGTTGGAATCTTGTTTTCCTTTATTTCTTCTTCAGAACCTTCTTCTCTCCAATCGATCTGGTTCTTGGAAAATTCTTGTAGTGTTGAAAAGGATATGGATACCTCATTAGATATTTCATTCAAATACCCTGGTTCAATTTCTTGGGAATTTTCCCTGTCGAAGTTCGTCTTCCACATGTTGACTTCCTCCTTGGGAGCTAATTCTAGTGTAAGCATTATCTAGGATCCAAGCTCTTCAAAGAAAACCAATTCATTCTCGGGGTCCCAATGATCCTCCACTTGATACTTCCTCATCGGATCTTTGTGTAATATGACTAGAAAACCCTGAGAGTTATGGATAATGGCATAAGATAAATCCAACTAAATATTGCCTCCAAGGTCAGCATCCCACTTTCTGGATAGAATCATTACCCAAGCATCAGGAACATCAATGACCACTACGTCCATCACTAAACAAATGTCTTGATGAGCGTCCAAGTGAACTTGAAGGTCCTTGATTAATCCACAAAATTTGAATTATTTGGAGTCCATAGCACAAATATTCTTATATGTCCTCAAAATATTCAATCCCAAATGTTCCATCACCTTGAGAGACATCACATTGGTCGAGGCTCCGGAGTCCAGCATTCAATTGTGTAACAACAAGTCTTCCACTATCAATGATATAAAAAATGGTCAGTTCTTTAGATTGTTGCTTGTGTTGTGCATGGTTTGGATAATAATAGGGGAATCTTCACTCTCATCCACATAATGAGTTACTTGAATTGTAGGTTCAATCTCTAAAACTTATTTTTTTTTATTCTTCACGGAAGGGATCTTTCCTAGTTGGATGATAGGAATGGGAACCTTCACATTGTTAAACCATCTTGTTACATCCAAATTCATCTTGAGAGAATTTCTTGTTAAAGAATCACTTTATGATATCTCTATATTGGATCTGATCGGTCTTGCAATCTGATAATCCCTCTTTGGGAGCTTGGACGGTCCCGAATGATCTTTTGGAGGATTATTCTTTTATCTTTTATAGAATACAACTCTTGTTTCAATAATTTTATTTATCTCTTCCTAAGAAGGCATCTTCCCAAATATTATATCATCTCTTTCATCTTCATCTTCCATCAATTGCCAATCTTGGTAATCATTTCCATCAAACAAATTATTGCACATGTCCAAAGGTGGATTTCCACTCTAGCCAATTAATTGATACACTTTATGGTAAAAATCACAAGACTTTTCATCATGGAAACTTCGGCAAGCCCTGCAAAAACAAATACTTCCATCCCCTATCATGTTGGTGGGTTCCAACAATGTAGGTCTTTGATCCAATAGTGGACCTGTGTATCTGTTCATGTGTTGCTTCTTCTTCTTATGTTTATTTCTTTCCATCTACACAATCTTGTTTTGTAATTAATTGGTGGTCATATGCAACTTTTCTATCCGGTCAACAAGACCAGAGATAGCTTCGAGAGTGGGATCAGTGGTAGGAGTTGTTTCCTATTTGTGATCAACCTTGGCCTTGGGATGGCTCAGTACATCTACCTTTCCTAAGTGATTCCAATTTTCATCAATAGTCTTGGCATTGATCTTGGCATCAGTCATAGTTTTAGGGTTGGCATTATATAGAAAGAAATTGAAATTCCCCTGAAAGACATCCAAGTAGTACATCAATATTGTATCTATAGTTGGTTGATGAGTCTAAGGAATATCCTGCACAATATTGTCAAATTCCTCAATGGTTTCATTTTCATTTCTCTTAATGTTATTCAAAGAACTTAAAAGGTACCAAACATCTTTCTTTTCCAACCATTTGTCCAAGAAAACCTTCTAGCATGATTGCAAAGAATCTATGCAATTAACAAATAAAGATAAAAACCACTTCCTCGTATCTTTTTTCAATGATAGAGGAAAGCATTTGAATAAAACATCCAAATGAAAAATTCCCACATTGGCGAAATGTTCCATGAATGCATCCCAATGCTCTCTTAAACTAGTAGTATTTTCGTCATGGAATACTAGAAACTTTTTTGTAGAAGATGGCATATCATGAGGATAACCTGCAATGTTATAAATATCAAATGGTTTGAAAATATCTATCAACCACGGAGCAACCATTTGAGTTAAAGGACTTGAATCAATAAAGAATATTCTTATATCATATAAAGTCTCAAATCCTACATGATTATTTACATCCCTTGCTTGAATCCTATTCTTCCTTCTATGATAAATAATTTTAGGTTCGAGAACAAGAAAAAGTATACCTTGGGCGTTCCTTCTTGTGGAGTACATTTTTGTTGTATTTGGATTTGGTGGAGTTGCAAGATAAGACAATCAAGTTAGAAAAAACAATATTGTCATCAAGATACAATACAAAAAACTTACCCAGCATGGTGGGATGATGTTGTCAAAATCCATAAATAAACCCACAAGGTCCTCCCCGACAACGGTGCCAAAACATGTTACCGCCCAAACTAGCAGCCTTTGTAGGGATGCTTTCGGGGATAAGAAAAACATGAGAAATGCACCATTTTCACCTTAGCACAATCTCCCCTTCACTTTAGGCCAACTTCTTGGAGCCACTAAAGCTATCTCGATCCTTGGAAACAAACCTGTATAGTACAAGGCACTTCCAACTACACACCAAAATACATGTTAGATAGACCAGTGCCTTAGTAGCAAAATGCATTTAGGATATTCAACCAAAAGTTAGGGAAATAAATACAAGAATATAAAGAGGGTTAGAAGATAATTATAAAAATGTTGAGATCTGAAATAAATATGTTACAGCAGAAGCATAAATTAGCACTAAGAAATCACTTTCTAAATGAGGAGAAAATGTACATTTAATCATTCACGAGTGAGATCTAATTGCACAAATCAAGGGTGAATGATATACCTGAGTTATACCTTGATTATAAGCTGAAAATTGGACTATATTTCTGTTGTCCAACAATTCCATAATCTGATTTATGGTTAAAAAACACAAAAAATGCAAATTTTGGGTGAGGAAAGGTACCCCAAGAATGCCTAAAAGAACTTAGAATGATGAACCTTGGGTAATTTATCTAGGGAAATGAAAAAAAATATTCAAAAACAGCCTAGAAATGATTAAATTCCAATACAAATGAATAATAACCATGAAATTAACTCAAACTTGCAAAGAGAGGTGGTGAATCCCCCTAGGGTTTCACCAAAAATATCCAAAATGAAATATGGCAGCAATGAACTACTTAGGATATGAATTTCACAGTTATAATGTGTTATATATTCTTTATAAACTATACACAAGTGAAATATGATCTAGAGTAGGGTTAGAATGCTCCTTGTAGGGTTAAACCCTAGCTTTAGGGTTTCACGGATTCTGATTTTTGTTGTTGTAATTTAATTTCTAGAATTAGTAAACCTCTTCAATCAGCCATAAAACATTACATATAACCTTGAAACACAATGCCAATAGGGTTGGTTTTCCCTTTTATTGTTGGAAACTAACAATGAAGCATAAACCACTGGTGAAAATGTCCAGAAAATAAAAGTAAATCATTATCTTTACTCCAGACAATGAAATAAATTTTTTGACGGTTTATCTTTTATATTTTTTTTGTATTTTTGTATTTTATATGACATAAATAAATAGGGTTGAATTTTTAGGGTTTTTATGGTTGGTTGTTAGGAGCGAAGTTCAAAACCTTATCTCCACTTAGGGATTATGGAGTCAAGAAGTATGCCCCTCTAAGAATTGGTTATCCACGTTTATGGATTAGAATGAGACTAGGGCCACAAGCATACCAATCTCTTATCTAATCAATACAAACCATGAAAACCAAGGCCCAACAAGAAGGGTTTCCCCAAGGAAATAGCCTTCACCAACAATATCAACAAAAGACTTGAAAGTAATATGTAAAACCCTTTCCAAAGAGTATAGAACTAATCAAGACAAGAGATAAGCACTTACCAAATCATTTTAGGGAAGAAGGAAGAGATATGAACCCTAGACATCCTCCATCCAAGTAGTTGATAACTCGTTAATGGATCGATCTTGCTAGTTTATGTAGAATCTTGAATCATTTCACAATAGCCTTTAAAAATACCAAGAAGAATAAACAAGAAAGAGAGAGCTCCAAGAATTGACAACAAGTAAAGATCTTTTATTAAATGGTTGCAATAATTATCTCCAACAATTCACAACCATTTGGAATGAGAGGAGTGCCTTTATTTTTACATGAGGCTCACAACTCCTTCCCATTATTTATTCCCTAAAATAAGCCTAAGGAAATCAAACAAAAGTGACTTGCCATCCACATAATTTAGAGACTAAGTCAAATTACAATTAAATGATGCTTTACATGCTAGAAACCCTCATAAAAGTGGACGACCTCCTCAAAATGTGCTCAAAGAATGCTTAAATAATGTCCATAAATCTTTGAAATATGTCTCCAAATCATGACCATGTCCATACCTAAGGTCAAGGAACCTCCATGAATCATGGGAGTGACCCTCCAAGTGAAAAATGGGTCATAAATCGCCTGACAACAAAAATGACGTCAATCTTCTAAGAGGGATGATTTGGCTCCAAGGTACAATGTTCCATCAAAAGTGATTTCGGGAGGCCTCAAAATATGGCAAGGAAGAATCCTTGGCCAACCTAGCTACAATTTTCTCCTTCAAGCAAGAGGAAAAACCTACTCCAAGTCAAATAAAACCCTTCTAAGTGGACAACTTCTTCCATTTTTTCAAAAAGTAATCAAAAGTGTGATCAAAATTCCCTCCACGTAGAAAGGGATGAGTGCCATGTCATCATCTTCAAGTGAAAAGTCACTTAAGTGACCTCCACATCATCCAAGTGGCTCAAAATAAACTTCATGATTTTCATAAAGTTCCTTGAGGGAGGTCAGCCCTCCTTTAGTGAAGAAAATGCTTTAAAAAGGTGACAAAGGAGGGGGGCGTTCTAGAATTCAACACATGTAAATTGTAGAGGAGGTCCATGTGGAGGAAAACAAACCATCCATGCCTTGAAGAGTGTGACCAATACATTAAAATCTGTGATATGTCTCAAAATACGTGAAACTACCTCAAGAAATGTGAAACTAGATGATCATGTGCAGAGTCATCTTTGATGGACAAAATGTGGTACATACATAAGAAACAGAGGGTCCATGTAGGTAAGGTTTGCTAAACCATAGATATGTGAACCCTTACAAAGTGGAATCACCTTTTACATAGCAAAAGAATAAGTGAATAGCTAGGGGCATGTAAATCATGTATCTTGGTAGATCCATCTCAAAATGCTTGCATACCTGCCCAAGACATAAATTCCCAACTTTAGATGGAGTTACCACCTCTAAGGGGTAGTCAATTGAAGAAATAAAACCAAGCACCCTAAGAATGGGGACTAAAAGGACATGTCATGACCATCCACCTGAGGGGATCTGGGTAACCTCTAACCAACACTTGTACATCAAGTCATCCCATCATGGCCACATACAAAGAAATGATCACACTTTAGGCACATCATAGTGTCCACATCTTCTTAAAAATGTAGGTTACACTACAAAGAATCTAGGTTATAATAGGCCCCAATCCATTAAAATGTTATTTACATCAAAATAACTATCAAGGCCAACATACACCCAAAGCCCCCAAAAAACAAATATCATTGTGAAAGGATAAAGAGGCTAAACCCTTGTTTTTGGGGTCTATAGTAACATAAAAAAAAGGGAAGCAATAACAAAAATAGGGTTTGTAGTTTTGAAGGTGAGTTTGAAACCCTTCTGTTGTGTTGAAATGAAATGTGAATAGGAATAGGAATAAATAAAAATATTCTTAAATTGTCTTAGTAGATTGATGGAAAATGTGTTGAGATGAAGAGAGTAAACTTACTTACCTAAACTTTCTCCTCTGCGGATTCATGTGTCCCACGGTGACCCCTTACATATTTTGATTTTCAAAAAAATATATCCACTCCAATCTCTTACCTAGTAAATATCTCTTACATAAGTCTCCCCACTAAGTTTTGGCAACAGGTTAGCAATCAAGGTTATGTTTAACTCACTTTTACAAAATGAAATCCTACTCTCTCTTTTTTTTAATTTTTCGGTGCATTGACCAAAAAAGCATGTTTTGTTTTCAAAAAAAAAAATTGTTCCGCGCATAGTGTGCCTCCCAATTTTAAGCATAACAGTGGACTATATTACCATAAGCACATTATAGTAATAGTTTTCAATGTAAATAGAAACTCAAACCTTTACAATTAGTATTGTGTAGGGGTGTTAGTGTAGGTATTATGGATTGGGGTCAAATATAGGGGAAAAAATTGATAGTATTAAATGGTCAATTCTTTACATTCCCCATTCCATATCATTCCAAGTTCACTAAGTTCTCCCTTGTCATTTGGAGTAAGCCCATAATTTTTTTATCTTTTGATTATTTTATTGAATTTACAGTGTCATGGTCATGTGCATTTGAATAATTAAGCATTGAATTTTGCGGGATCTTAATTTGCGATTGAGTTCGAACGCATAGGATATCGCACCAATACAAAAATGTTGAAATATATTGTTCGAAGAAAGATACCACATGTAGATGGTAAATGAAAATGGAGAGCCACTTTAACCTACCAACCTGTAACATGCCATCTTCCCGCAACCATCTTAGGCCAATGGTACTTCATCATGAAATGGATACATTTTATGTCACCCTAGTAGTATGTGGTTGTTCAAAATGTAAAGGATTGAAGGTGAATCCCTGGTGTGTCACATTGTCCCATTATGTTGATCAACTACCCAAAGCTAACATTCTGATACCTCCCACTATGATCAAGGATCCACTAGGCGATATAGAAAAGACATGTAGGAGCACTTCCATATGCTTCTTTTTTGAAAAATTGGAAGCCAAACCAATTGTGTTTCGTTCGAAATTGACCAACCCATTTCCTTTTGTTGAGTTTACTAAGAACTCTAGTGAGGAAAAGAATGATATCCATACAACCCAAACGTGTCTACTAGGAGATCTAAAAGGTTTTACAAGATGAGAGCAACAATGTCCAAGTACACACCAAGGTTGAGTTTACTAAGAACTCTAGTGAGGAAAAGAATGATATCCATACAACCCAAACGTGTCTACTAGGAGATCTAAAAGGTTTTACAAGATGAGAGCAACAATGTCCAAGTACACACCAAGGTTGGTTCAATTGTTTGAGGGCAGTAATGACTTATCTCTTCCTATCCATCTACAAAATAAATACCAAACTTGTTACAATTGCGTGGCTCCATTATCTTCCCTCCCATGTCGGATGTTGGGACTAAATTCTCGTTTTGTGTTAATAATTATATGATTTTCGAGTCTAAAATAGATGTTGCAAAGCTTGGGTTGTTTATCTTTTCACATGTGTTCATTCCTCTAAAACAGTCAGTAGCACTTGTGTCGTTTTGTGGTCTTCTTTATAAAAAATATGATTCTTGCATATTGTTAAATACATACATATCATTTCCATGTATAGTTTGTGCATGAGCGGTTATGCTTTCAAAAAATTTAACACGAAGAACCTATTATATATTGATGGTCATCCAATAACTCATGGAAAAATTGTAGGGTTCATAAATGGTTGTAGGTACTCATTATTCAATGCAAATTGTTTGTTTGAGGAACACTCCAATGATAAAAATTTCATTATGAAAAAAAAATGCATTCATATTTGTTGTTTTGTATGCAATACATAGACGTCCCCTCGAGGCATAAGAAAAAAATCTTTGAGTAATTGTGTTTTTGGATTTTCAATGGAATTAATGTAACTTTATTAATTGATTCAACATTTGTTTTATAAAGTGGTTGGTTGCATGATTATTGGAAAAAAATCACATGCCTATAATGAATGTTTGACTGAATGTTTCAACATACTAAATGCATTATATTTACTATTATCATCTATTTAATGTTCAATATTTTTGAAATTAGGATTTGAATGATGAGTGACATGTCTATTATCTATTGTTTCACTCCTCTACAATGTCACCTTGAAATAAGGCTAGTAAACAAGAACAAATCGAAGAGGAAGAATACCAAGCATGGTTGAATCAACCACCTATTCAATTCCCACTACATCCTTAGACACCAAGCCATAACATCTATATTAGCAATGGTTATTCACATGTTAGGGATGAAAACAATGATACGAAGGTTGGTATGGATGATTTCTTATGGGATACCCATACCATGAAGGGAATGTTGTTAATGCATTCTAGTAATATGAGTTGGGGAGCGATGTTCATATCGTTGATACCTTCTTTGAAACCATGAAATATGCTTCCACCACCCCTCTCTTTGGACATGGGTTAAGGTATAATAACCTAAGGACAAACATGTTACTTACAACTTGAAATTAATGTATGGTATGTCATAAACATGTTTCTTGGCTCTACTAAGTGTTATGTTGGACATATTGTCATTGATGTCAATAGTCGATGTGATGATTTGTTGTTATGATGAATTATCATTGTGATTTACCATAGATGAGATTGTCATTGATTTCAACAGTATATCATGTATCAGAAAATGTCAAACGGTATGCATAGATCGAAAGTGTAAGCTCAAGAGGAGGAGCGAATAGTATGCAGAGATCAAAGCTCAGAATCAAAAGCGTAATCTCAGGAGGAGGAGTGAACAGTATGCAGAGATCAAAGCTCAGAATCAAAAGCGTAAGCTTAGGAGGAAGAGAGAACATTATGCAGAGATCAAAGCTCAGAAGGAAAAGTGTAAGCTCAGGGTGAGAAGCCTCAGCAGCCATCCGATCAATAAATTGACCGTGTTGATCATCTCATATTACGGGCGTTGGTCATATGAGTGACTGTGGGCTTGAGGAACGTTGGAGGATTGTGACCGTCGGATCTGCAAGCCAGATCAACAACA
>JASDQU010688167.1:31082-54396 GCA_032191745.1 Picea mariana
TAGTATTTGAAGTAAAGAGGATATGAAGTTTGTAATTTAGTAGTAAGAAATCCCTGGGACTTAACTACATCAAATAATATATCCAAGATTATAGTCCAAAGAAGAGCAAGGAAGAACAATGAAGTGGCATTAAAGATTCTTCTCAATGGATTATCAGATACAGTCAAGGAAATCATAGGACTATGCACATCCACCAAGTACTTATGGCTGAAGTTAGAAGAGATGTATCAAATCAAAATACAAAACACAGAAGACATTCCTATCAAGGATGAAGAGGAAGACTCAACCATCAATAAAGGTAAAGAGTCTCCACAATATTTCAATTGCAATAATGTTGATATTGAATCCTCCCCTACAAGTAAAGAAGAAGACTCAGATATAATAAAAGAATGTTTTGTTAGCATTTATCCCATGGAAGAAGTAGAATAAGAACTATCAAAGGCCAAACAAAAGGTTGATTGGAGTCTCTGTGAATACCGCTATGACCATAATGATTCAGACTATAGCTATCTGCATGACTACACTAAGGAATTTCTTGAAAAGAGTCAAAATCATATATTGGAAATAAAGGAAATGCTCAAGGACAATGAAAAGATAATATATGAGCAGGATAATCAGTTAGAACAAAAAGAAGAGGAGATCGAGAAGCTTAAGAAAGAAAATAGTCAAGCAAAAGAAAAGAAGAAGGAAGATGATGAGCTTAGCAATCAAAAGCATATTCTGGAAATAAAGAAAAGCTCAAAGATAATGAAGAAATCATATCTGAGAAAAATATTCAGTTAGAAAACAAAGAAGAAGAGATCAAAACATTGAAAACAGAAGTTATTGATCTAACAAAAGAAAAGGAAGAGGAGATCGAGAGACTGAAAAATGAAATCAGTCAAGAAAAAGAAGAAAAGAAGGAAGATGATGAACCAAGCAAAAACCTTTCAGAACTAAAATAACTAAGGGAAATCTATGTCAATCTTAAAATCCAACTTGAAGAAGCCAAAAGGAGAGAGGAGGTAGTGAGGAACCAATTGAACAAAAAGGAAGAATCTTGTCATAAGCTGGAAGCAGAAGTTGTGAATCTTAGAAAGAAGGTTGAGGAGTCAAACACCCAAATCAAGTTCTTGAATAGCTCCATGACCCTGGATGAGATCTTGGATAGTCAAAGATCACCAAATGACAAATCCGGTCTTGGATACAACAAGGAAGAAATCAGTACTCCTAAGAAACCTGATGCAGGTCCTTAATTCATAAAGGGTGAAGACAGGTCTGATGCAGGTCCTTCATTTGCAAAAGGTGAGAACAGGTCTGACACAGGTCCTTCATTTGTAAAGGATGAAGACAGGTCTGACATGGCTCCTTCATTTGTAAAAAGTGAAAGCAGGCATGACTCAGGTTCTTCACGTTCAAGAAATAAAGGAAACACTACAAAATTTAGAAGATCAGATCAAGGAAGACATTCAGAAGCTACTCGTATACCTCAAAGCAAGTTTAGAAGAGAGACACCTTCATGGATGAATCAAAGAACGTATGAGAGTGTTTTTAATGGTTAACGTTTTTCTTGTAATGAATATGGACATAAAGCCTTGGATTGGAGGCATCATGGAAGAAAACAATTTGGTAGGTTCAACAATAGTATAAGATGTTGGAACTGCAACCATGTTGGACATATTTTTACACATTGTTACACTATGAGATGCTATAGTTGTGGTGGATATGGCCACAAAACCAATAATTGTTGGAACTCAAGAAAACAATCAATGAGAAATGATTCATACAATACGACAAAAAGAGAAAATGAAACATGGAAGAAAAATAAAGTTGCAGTAATAGAAGATTAGAGAACAAATTTCAAGAAATCAAGACACTCACATATGTGGATAGCAAAGACTAAACAAGTGAATGGAAGTGCAGTCAATTGTTGCAAAAAGAATTGCAATCATGTGACAAGCATAGTATAAACTTCTCAGACAACTTTAAAGCAATGCACAGTAAAGAAGAATCTTGGATAAAGACGGATACATTTGGTTAGAGATCGATGAGAATCAATGGGCAGATCCAAGAGTTGTGAATAATATGAGCTACAATTACGTAGTGTTCCAGTAGGACAGCGGCATCCGCAAAAGCAACATTTTGATGTACATGACATCCTGTAGAGATAACAAGAAGAGAGGCCTTGAAAGAGATACCCTTTTAGAAACAAAGGGGGAGAACAGTCAGAAAGAGAGAAAGAAGAGTGACAGGGGGAGTCATTCAGTCATGACAAGAAAAGGATGATTGTAGGAAGAGTTACCCAAGTTCAGATTTTGTTCAGTAACATATAGAGCTTTACCACAGGAGGAAAAACCCTTTGCCATTGATGTCAAAGGGGGAGAGAAAATTCATAAGAGGAAAGCATCATCACATGGGGAGTTTTGTATATGAAGTTAGTGGGTTTCCCTCGATGACAAAGGGAGATATTGTTGGACATATTGTCATTGATGTCAACAGTCGATGTGATGATTTGTTGTTATGATGAATTATCATTTTGATTTACCATAGATGAGATTGTCATTGATGTCAACAGTATATCAATTAGCAGAAAATGTCAAACAGTATGCAGAGATCAAAAGCGTAAGCTCGGGAGGAGGAGCGAACAGTATGTAAAGATCAAAGATTAGAATCGAAAGCATAAGCTCGGGAGGAGGAGTGAACAATATGAAGAGATCAAAGCTTGGAATAAAAAGTGTAAGCTCGGGAGGAAGAGCGAACAGTATGTGGAGATCAAAGCTCAAAAGGAAAAGCGTAAGCTCGGGCTGAGAAGCCTCAGCAGCCGTCCGATCAAGAAATTGACCGTGTTGATTGTCTCATATTACGGGCGTCGGTCATACGAGTGACCGTGGGCTTGAGGAACATTGGAGGATCGTGACCGTCGGATATGGAAGCTAGATCAAGGACATGGATGAATTGCGAAGAGCGAAAGGAGAATTAAACGACTCGATATTTCCAATCCTGCAATTATCAGGATCGTCCAATCTTATAGCTTCGAATATCGATGATTGTGGTTGATATAACAAACGATCAGATTAAGTTGGATTAAGTCGTGACCGTCGGTTGGGAAATCGCCAGATCAACGGTAGGGATAGATTGCAGAGATCGAAAGGAGAATTAAATATCATGTTATTTATAATCCCGCAATTAGTCAAGACCGTTAGATCTTATAGCCTCGAAGATCAATGATTGTGGTTGACTCACCACAAACGCACAACTTCAAATTGTGGAGCTCGGGTGATGAGTTAAACCACTCGCAAGTTGTGGTTCCGCAATCATCCTTGCACATTGATATTCTTTGAGATTCTTCACGACTGTTGGATCACTTTAAGTGGAAGGATAGGATAAGCAGGGAAAAACAGTTGAGAATTTGATTATCTGAATACCCGTCAGTCGTCAGATTGAATTAGTGGAAGGACAAGATAAGCTGAAAAAATATGAGAATTTGATTATCCGAATACCCGTCAGCCATCGGATTGAATTAGTGGAAGGACGGGATAAGAAAGGGATGAGATCTGAGATATCAATCACCTGAATATTCGTCAGCCATCGGATCACTTTAAAGTGGAAGGATAGCATAAACGGGACAAAAAGGGTTGAGAATTTGAATACCTGAAAACCCGATAACCGTTGGATCATTCTAAGTGGAAGGACAAGATAAGCTAGAAAAGCAGCATTGTAGATAGATCAAGCCATTGATCTAAGAACATGATCGAAAAACAACATTTAGTTCGGGTCTAAAGTTGTGACGAGGTTACACTCTGAAAAATCTCACTTCAAGAATTTTCAGTTTGAGATTTGAAAGACCCGAAGCCCAAAGAGCCGAAAATCCAACATGAATAAGGACCATCGGATTTGGAGGATATACGATGGTCATTAGATCAGGGTTGTTGGTCAGCATACCACGTCAGCAAGGACACATGGAAGCGCATGTCAGAAGACCATGTCAGCAAGGACATGTGGCAGACCATGTTATCAAATACACATGACATAAGCAGATGATGACAAGTGTCAAGAGGAAATTGGATCATGCCATGTCAACATGTGACGTCAATAAGTTACGTCACTCGAGGAGATTCACTTTGGGATTTTTCACCACCAACAAATGTCAAAAGTATCGAAGTCCTGAAGGACAAAGGTCTGAAGTCACTCTTAGTCATCGATCTAAGATACATCGGGAGTTAGGACAATCATTAGATCCAGGAGAAGAACATGTGCCACATGAGGAGATCCATGTCAACAAGACTACATCATCAAGGACACATGGTGCAATCAGACAATGACAAGTGTCAAGTTGAATCATCATTTCAAGTACGTTCAAATCATGAATCTGAGTGACACATGGAAGCTACTCGACTTGTGACACATCAAGTCACGTAAGTAAGTTACGTCACTCTGGGAGTTTTACTTCAGGATTTTTACCACCAGCACTTTCCCAAAGTCCCGAAGTCCTGAATGTCGAAGTCCTGAAGTGGACACGAAACATTCGATCTGAAGATCACTTTGGGAGCATTCTCGACCGTCGATCTACTACAGTGGATGGATAGTGTAAGTGGAAGTATTAATCGACAGCAAGCGGTCTCCACCACTTATGACTTACTCGGCAGGTAATCACTCCGAAGGAAAATGGAGCAGCGTTTATTTGAAACCTCCGAAGTCCCGAAGTGGACATGGGACGTTCGATCTGAAAGATCACTTTGGGAGCATTCTTGACCGTTGATCTACTACAGTGGAAGGATAGTGTAAGTAGAATAGCCGAAGACCTAGAGTAAATGGTGGCCATCCATCTCAATGCTTGATTAAGTCCTATCCATCGGATTAAGCAATGAAAGGATGAGTGTAAGGATAAAATATGACCATTGATCTGGTTCTGTGATATAATGAGAACCGTCTGATATGTTTGGCAAAATCTGCTTTGGGAGATTTGAAAGGGAGAAGTTTCGAAGCCTTGACAATTGTCCATCTCATCAGGATATTGAATCGTGACCGTTGAATTGATAAGCGATCAAGCGCTCATCTCGTCTAGCGTATGAATAATTCCATTGGTCATATGGTAAAAAGATTTAAAAGGCAGAATGTAATGTGTTGCTTAAATTGATAAGCATGTGGTTCTACGCCAATGATCATATGAACATGGTTTGAAGGAAGCATCAATTTTTGTAATCACAAAGATGAAGGAAATCGATCCATACCTGTGATCGATTTATGAAAGTAAAGGGGATCCCAGGTGTCAAGTTGAAGACCTAGAATGATGATCTCTGGTGGTCCCAAAAGTTATTGAAAATGAACAAGTTAGTTATAACTTGTTGCACGAGTCGGCCCAATGACTTAAACAAGTTATGAACATAAGCAACTATAAATACAACCATGATTGGTTAACTGGAGGTGTGCTTGGGCAAGAAGATGGGCTTGTGAAAATATAGGCTCGCTGAGGAAGAGCGGCCTGCGGATGAGAATGAGGTAGATTTGGACTTGAGGTCCCTGAATATCGGCAGGAAGAAGAAGTGAAGAATCCGTGAATTTCAGAGGGAAGATAAAGCAAAGAAGGCGTGAATTTCAGAGAGAAGATGAAGTGCAGTGATGAACGTTTATGGTATAACTCTGATCATGAGATAGAGTTGATTCTATAATGGATCACTGCTACTAGAGTCAGTTGAACTACTATATGAACTCTAGTTGGATAGACTGTGATCTATCAGCAAGCTGGGACTTTTGGAAAGTTGGCTCTTGCTTGAGAGTTGGTGCTCTCCTAGGGGTTGGTGCTCCTTACTTTAGTTGGTGCTGAAACAAAATAGTTGGTGCTGGGAAAATACTTATTACTATATTCACATATATACATATAAATTATACAAAAGCTTATACAAACATCCGGTATCTTTTGTGTCCATTGTGATTATGATTTGATTGTTCTTAATCTATACAGTTATGTTTTAACTGCTAACTTTCAATAAGAAAAGTTATAAAAGTCCACACACTAATTCACCCCCCCCTCTTAGTGTGGGTAATGTGTTCAACATGTTACACATCAAAACTCCTCACTTCAACAGTGTCACACTTTCATTGTCACAAGTGTCATAAGTGTTGCACTTTTTTTCGTAAGTGTCACATTCACTTTTCCTAAGTGTCGCATCTCAAATGACACCATGAAAACACTTGATACAACCCATAAAACATGTTATAAGAAGAAGCCCCATCATATGACAGTTGGAACAAGTATTTTTACTAGGGATTTACTCATCTTGGTGACGTTTTGGAAGATTAGCGCTCCCCTACTCATACATAGGGAGCGCTAGCGCTCCTTTTCCATCTCAGGGGGAGCAATGCAGTGCTCTATTTCCCATTTTAAGGGAGAAGTAAGTTGGTTGAGGAAATCTTGGAGGAAATCCCACTTTCCTCTAAAGACAGTTATGGATGGATTGGATTACTTTGTCTCGAATCTAACTCCAGGGATGCATCTAAGGAAGATATCACAACTATTGGAGCCATATCCTCAACTAATTCCAAATATACCCAAGGTGGTTGTGCCTCTCAAAGCCTATAAATGGAGGCATTCCCATGGTGAAAAGGGGGAGAAATTCAACAAACCATTGTTATTTTTATTGTGGATCTTTTGAGAAAGGGTTGGGCAAGGAGGACTTGGAGAGGTTGCTAAAACATCATCTGAAAATTGTAAGTTTCCTTTTGAAGTTCTCATCCAATATACTTGGCCTATTTCCTTCAAGTATGTGGTTTCATGTGCTTGTCTATGTTTAATTTGATTTGGATAGATGAATTTTCTTGCCTAATCCATTAGAGTAGAATGAAGTTGCTTGTTTCTTGTTTTTCATTGCAGGTATTGATTTGTGCCAGAAGTTGGATCAATCTTGTGGATAGGAGAAACTAGGATAAATGTCATAAGCAGAGTACATCCTACTTTACCTTCTCTTCTCTTTTTTGATAAGAAAAATGAGTTTATAGGAATGGTAGTGTCTAAATGATTATTTTTGTCTTGGTATAGGGGTCAGTAATCCAAGGGAAAATTCACCTGTCCGTAGGGGAATATTTTCGTAACATAAATTGGCGACTCCATTAGGGATGAACCTTCAATTATTCTTCCCTTAATTCGTCCGAGACTTTTTCCTATCCTTAGATCCTATTTGTTGATTTGATCTGAATTTTTCATCTCTTTTGTCTTTGCTAGTTGTCTCATGGAGCCTTTTACTGAATTTTCTTGAGTTACTGAGATTTTTGAGCTTTTTCTCAAACTTTCCTCAGAACTAGAACTCCCCTGCAATTCAAGTCAGAGCAATGTTCCTTGATCAGTGCTCCCCTAGAGACTTCTAGGGAGCGTTGTAGTGCTCTGGTGTCTTGGTTACCAGAGCATCGATTTTCCCTTTTTTGGAAATTTTCAGGGTTTCTTACTTCCTGGTATAGTCTTTGGATATTCTTCTCTAAATCAGAACTTCTTTTCTCTGATCTTGGTTTCTATTTGACTAAAAATTGTTGTCCTTCATTATTTTTAGTGTTTATTGAGTTTGTGTTATCTTTCTTGATTTCAAAATCGACCTTTCTCTCTCAGATTTGGCTCCATTTTTCCACTCTTATCGATTATCTGATTGATGAGAGGATTTCACAGGGAATATTATTGATCACGGGTCTATTGATTTCTTTATATTTGATCCCTTACTCAATTCTTGAAGACTATAAAGTATGACTTTTGATTTCTTAGTGATTTTCTTTGAGTGAACAGTTTGGTATTTGTTTTTATTTTGATCCCTTGTTTATTATTGAGAGTGTCTTTGTTTGTGTACTCTTTTGCTTCCTACTTTTTCCAATCACCATAGTGAACTTTTTCATTATTAGCGAAAGAATGAAGCATTAGACGAACATCATAATTTGCATCCACAATCAAAAAAAGAAGTATTTATATGCATTGGTTTTGGATATTAAAAAGTTTTTATTTATAATTTGGAAATTGTGTGAATTCTTGTTTGGGAACAAAATAGCATAAAATTTTGCATTCTTGAGTGTTTTTTAGTGACGAAAAGAAAAGAAACTCTTCTCCTTCCCGTAACTATAAGTTCATTGAAAATAAAATTTGCATGTCATTATTTTTTCCTTCTTGTGGAATTGAGTCTCAAACATCATCATTTTCATTATCATTCACCCTTGCGTAACAAACAACCACAAAAATAAGCACTAATTAAAATTGAACTAGAAACTTTTATTTTTTAAGATCTTTACACCAACAATAGACTAGGAATAGAGCTTTGGAATAGGCTGTAAGAATAACGCTCCAAATCATTTAAGACAAACTCATAATCTTTTGATAGGGAGAGAAAATCCAACCTTTGTATAAGCATAGTTGGGATCCCCCTCTCACACATGGGTTAAACACAAGGCCGTGTGAGGGAGAGCAACGGAGATTATCCCTCCAAGGCTTAACCAATCGTAGTGGAACGATCGTATTTTGGGGGTTCTTCTTGAGAATCAATTGTTTTCATTTGGTCTCAGAGCATCATGAATTTTGAATTCATTCGGGGTCCTCTGGAGTTTATCGGTCCATTTGTCCTCAGTTCTCTTGAAGAATTTCGGACTTGATATCTTTCCCATACGTTCGGACCCAAATATCGACTGTACCTGCCCAGAGGTTGACTATGAGTTGGTATCCTCAGTGGTGATAATATTTAGGGTCCTTACACAAGGTGATGGTGAAGGGAATTCTTCGATGTACTTGGAACAGACATTGGTCTAACTCACTTGAGCTCCTTGGAGGGTAATCCACGGGTAAAACTGAGGAAACTTGCACCAAGGTGTAAGTCCGTTAAGAAGGATGCCAACTTTATTGATCCACCCACTCAAATCCTAGCTCCTTCTCACTTTGTTCACACGATGTTGGATTTCATCACCAACTATGAGAGAAGTTGTTGTTTTTCTTATTGGTTTTCTATATTTTTTAGTGAATGATGTTTGTTTACCTTAAATGTCCTTAGAATTGATATTGTGGTCAATAAATGTCTTCATAGATCATGTTGGATGTGATGGTTTTCTACAGAAGGCTACGAACCCATACCTCCTAACTCACCTGAAGGCACTTACTGTGAAGAGGTCGAAAACTATTCAAACACTGGGAGTGTCGCTACTCCTTTGATCGAAAATCCTGAGGGAGATTTAGTAGTAGTTCAAGAAGGCGCTACCCCTCCTGCAAACTCGTATTTGAAAAACCCTCATGATACACTCCTTATATGAGTAGACTCCTTAGGAAACATCATGGTTGAAGATCATCCTAGGCTACCATCAAGGACATACAATCAACTAGACATGGAACCACAACAACCAAATTTCAATGAAGAATATACTACCCATGTATGCTCTACTGAAATGGTAGATCCAAAACAAACTCATGTTTGTCCTATATGGAGAACTCTATCGGGCCGGGCTCTTTATGAAAAAAATAATTTTGGCTGACCACTCTTTGACCCTCCATATACATCTGCCACCATCGGTGTGGATGCAGGACCTTCATGTCAGCCCGCTGACCATCCTACCAGAAAAACAATCAATACTGCTACCACTTTGGGACAAGTAACGAGTGAAACAAGAGTTGTGTTACCTATTCATTTGCAAAGTACCATGACGGTTACACCTACTATCCCTTTTCAAGCAACAACCTCATACACGCCACAAAATCTTGTTGGCACACCTTCACATCAAAGAATGCAAAACCCTGCCATACCAAAAAACTCAATTGTGGGAGAAATCTCGATTGTGGGAGAAATCTTGATTGTGGGGCAACCCTTGTTCAGTGGAAACATTTTGACTAGGGGGGAACCTTCCTTCAGTGGACAAATACTGAGTGGGGGGAAACCCCCTTTTACCAGACAAATCCTAGTTGCTACCCAACCTATGAAAAGGGGACAATTCAACCTCCATTTACAGGAAACCCGAAATAGTCCTGGGGACCACCCTAGGGAGGACTTTTTCATCAACCACATCAGGGAGGATCCTAAAATCCCAACCCACGAGGAACCCTAAATCCCAATACTTCTAGACTATATTCTAGACAACCCTTTCCAGGTGTCATGAATCCCACTTGGGGTCCTCAAGGCCAACCATCATTTCCTCCCCAAGGGAAAATCACTTTCCCTCCTCAGGGTCAACCTCGTTACCCTCCTCAGGGGAAACTTGGTTACCCACCTCAAGGTCAAGCTAGTTATCCTCCCCTCGGTTACACTAGTTATCCTCCCTAGGGCCAAATGGGTTTTCCTTTTCCTTTTATGCAAATTCCTCAACAAATGAATCCCACTTTCATTGGTCAAAATCCACAACAACAACATATGGGAGGACCTGTTGGATACAACTATCCAAGACATCCAATTTACGGTCCTACTGGTGTTCCTATGCCTCACCAGTATCATCCTCAAGCCAATCAACAGTTATTATTCTTAACCACATTAGATCTATCGGATCCGTTGATATTAACAAATGATGTCATATTACACTCCCCTTTTTGGCCAGTCATTCCAGCCAAATTACCTTCTGATATTCCAAAATTTGACAGTAAGCCTGGCGAACACCCTAATAAACACTTCATGACGTTTCATATGTGGTGTTAATCAAACTCATTGATGGATGACTCTATCTATTTACATATTTTCTAGTGTACACTTACGAGTTCAACAACCAAATGGTACATTAAGTTACAACGTGGAACTTTTCAAGGTTTTAATTCACTTGCCATGGCTTTCCTCACCCACTTCCAGTTGCCCTTCAGATACAAAACCAACACGGAACTCTTGACCTCCCTTTGTCAGACTAATTCCGTACATATTTTTTATCATATTCATGAATGGAGACGAAGATGATGATTGATCAAAGCAACCATTCACGACCAGTTGTTGGCTGAATGGTTCACAAAATATCTATTACCTCCTATTGCTTGCGATGTCTCCATGGGTGGTGTAGTCACAGAAGAGGAAGCCATTACTCATGCCCATTATTTGTATCTGGTTTATTCCCAAACTGGTACTTTGTATGAATTGATCCCAAATGCTCCCTGCACATCAACCGATCCATCAAAATCATCCTCCACCGCTCATTCGGGTGGAGTTATCGGTTCCGTCAAAACCCAATCTGGTTCACAATCGACTGGACCAACCAATCATTCAATAATGGCCTCGACTACAGTGTAGACTCCACTCTCATCAAATTCCACCCCTACTCAAGTATCTGAAGTGAATGCAGTCCAATCTGCTTCACCACAACAATCAGGGGGGGGAAGAAAAATAAGAATAAACCCAAGAAAAATAATAATCAAATTGAAAATATAAAAACATAAGCACAACCACCTACTACTGAAAAGAAACCACAGCGCAAACCGAAATTTCCATGTCTCATATGTGTTAAAGATCACTACACATGAGACCATCCCCACCAGGAAGAAGTTGCTAAATTATTTAAAGGAAATTATCAGCATGTTGTCTTGAAGCATCCTTTTCCACAGTAGCAGTCACTGGTTGCACAAAATCCTGCACCTTCGCAAGGAGGCAACCCAGTTCATCCTCCTAATGAGGATGATTCATCGAGTGCACACATTTATATGTTTAATGGTGTATATTTGACCACTCACACTACGACATATGACACACCACCAGGTAAACCCGGTAAGGAAAATGTAACTAATGGAACTGCGCCTGATCCACCTTCCACTTCAATTACTCCTCCATCTGGACCTCTACAAATTGAGAAACCAAATTTTGACTCTATCTTACATCCACCCAAGAGAAAAATCAGAAATTTGACCTTTAATCCTAACTCTCGTGTTGCCAAAAACTACAACATTGTTGAAGATTTGGCCCAAGCACTTTGTGCCATGTTGGCTCTTGAAGTTCTACAACATTTCCCTAGCCAACGTAGAACTCTCTTAGCAGCCATCGGAGCTATACATACCGATTCATCTAGTAATATCAAGTTCAATCTAGATAATTTTAAATCATGACTCTCCCACCAACTTGCTTTCCAAATTGATGTCACTGTCCATAATCAACATATTCATCGCATGATCTTGGATG
The DNA here is from genome assembly GCA_032191745.1 of Picea mariana. Lineage (NCBI taxonomy): Eukaryota > Viridiplantae > Streptophyta > Pinopsida > Pinales > Pinaceae > Picea > Picea mariana. The sequence continues at coordinate 43,151 of JASDQU010688167.1, forward strand.
AGGGAGAATCAACATGTGTCATGTTCTTAGCTTGTTGGAAAGGCCTTAAATTGCCTGGTCTTAATCAATCTCCCACCATGTTAAAAGAATTTTATGGAAGAGGCTTCCAACCTCATGGATTGTTACGGTCCTTAACCATTCAACTGGGGGGGAAATTGTTTCCATCGATGTAGAAGTAGTCGGCGCTCCCCTCGATTATAACGTGTTTCTAGGCAAAAGTTGGTTTTATGCTATGATTTTTGTCGCTTCATTAGTCTTTCAATGTGTCTAATTTCCTCATTAAAGTCAAATTGTGACCATCGATCAGTTATATTACTGCACCCCTAATGCTCGCACTCAAACAACCAACAATATTCCATTTTGGGGGGATTCAAATATTACTTATGAAAGTGTAGGGGTAGGTCTACTGAAAGATTCTTCACTCATGGGCACTTTCCTCACACCTCTTCCTCCAATCACACAACATATCGCAATGGTTAATATGATTTTGACTATGGTACATAAATTCCTCAAATCATTTGATCCATGGATCGTACCTAGTCCCTTAGAATTTGATTCACTAGGTGACACTATGTCACTTAGTCCTGTAGAGGTCGAGTACAACACCATTCAATATGCCTCTCCTTCACATGACGACCAACATTTGTTGGCGTCTACTTCCTATCTACTACCATCTTGGTTAGATTTCCTATCCTTCACTTTTGATTACATCCTACATATTTTTCCATTAGATGAATCCATTATGGAAACGCTTAGTATCGAGGAGGCACCATGGGATGAAAACCACCATCGTTCATCCTTTCTCGCTAGTTTGGATGAGATTGAGAACAATATTTCATTTATATTTCCCACCAATATCGTCGACACTCCCCAATATTCCATACTCACTCAGGATACAATCTCTGAGGGGAATTTGGGAACATATCTCAAAAAATCAATGTTGACATATCCACAAAAGAAGGTATTGTGGAAAACATACAACTAGGTTCCAATTGGTCAACTGAAGAGATTGAAACTTACATCGCCTTGTTTAAATAATTTTATGACATCTTCGCCTGGAGCTATGAAGAAATGCTAAGGATCAATCCTTCAATCATTGTGCATGAAATCAAAACTTACCCTGGAGTTAAACCTGTGAAACAGAAACTTCGCCTAGTTCATCCAAAGAAAACTACAGCAATCAAGGTAGAAGTAGAAAAGTTACTAAAGTCTAGTTTTATTTATCCCGCACCTTTGACCAAATGGGTTTCCAACATCATTATGGTCGCCAAGAAGCAAGGGATAATTCATGTTTGTCTCAATTATAGGGATCTAAATAAGGCTTGTCTAAAGGACAATTACCCTACGCCCTTTATCAACCAAATCATCGATAATTGTGTCTAAAGTGTCATTTTATCTTTTATGGATGGATTTTCTGGATATAACCAGATCGACATTTTACCTGTTGATCAACACAAAACATCCTTCATTTTCCCATGGGGGACTTTTACCTATTGAAAATTACCTTTTGGACTTAAAAATACTGGAGCCACGTTTTAGTGGGCTATGTCGTATGCTTTCCACAACATCAAACATATTGTTGAACCCTATCTCAATGAATTTTCAGCTCATTTGGCTACTCGACATGATCATATTGATCATCTAAGGGAAATATTTCTTAGATGTAGGTTTTACAACATACGTTTGAACCCCCATAAATGCATCAGGGAAAAACCTCAGCTTTGTAGTATCCAAATTTGGGATTAGGGTGGTTCCCTTAAAAGTCAAATCCATTCTCGCTTTACATCCTCCAAACAATCATACCCAACTACAAAGTTTGAAAGGGAAGGAAAACTTTCTCCGTTGTTTTATATACAATTATGTCGAAATTACTAAAGGATTCATGAGACTATTGCAGAAAGATGCCCCTTTCATCTAGGATGCAACTACTCAATACTCCTTTGATGATCTCAATAATGCTCTAATGAATACACCACTGTTACATCCCCCAACTATGCGAAAGATTACATCCTTAATTTGGTTGCCTCTGCTTCCACTATTACCATGGTGTTGGTACAAGAGGATGATGACGGCATCGAACATGTGATCTACTATTTAAGTAAGATCCTTTCAAGTCCTGAACTTCGTTATTCACATGTTGAAAAGTTGGCTTTGGAAGCAGTCATTGATGTCCAAAGGTTTCACCATGATATTTCGCTTCACACTACCATGGTCATTGTCGACTCGAACCCCATGTATCACATCTTCACTCGTCAAGTACTTGGGGTGGAATATTCCAAATGGATCGTCATTCTCCAAGAATTTGATCTCGAGTTTTCCAAATCCAAAGCTAAGAAATTGTTGGTCTTTGCGGAATTAATTTGTGACCTTCCCCATACTAATGAGAATATTGATCCCAGTGATCCCCTTCCCAATGAATCATTGTTCCTCATTATTACTTTTGATCTGTGGTATGAAGACATTCTTCTCTATCTCCAAACCCAACTCTTCCAGCCAGGAATTTCACGTGATGAACGGCGTTGCATTAGACACCATTCAAAGCACTACCTTATAATTGGTGACACTTTTTATCATTGAGGTATTGACACTGTTCTACGATGTTTCTTAACCCATGAAGAGGTTGAACAAGTTTTAAATGTCTATCACCTTGGAGCTTCTAGCGGTCATCTTTATGGGATGGCTACAACCCAAAAAATATTACATGCCGGTTATTTTTGGCCTTCCATATTCAATGACTACATTGAGGCCATTAAAAAATTCCCACCCTGTCAGATCTTTTAGAAGAAAAAACGTACCCACCCAGCTCCGCTCCATCCCATTTTCGCCATCAACCCCTTTGAAAAATGGTGTATCGATTTCATGCAATGTAAACCTACATCATCTAGGGGGCATAGTTATATTATCGTCGTCATCGATTATTTCACTAAATGGGTTGAGGCTATGCATACATTTCTTAACAATGGTCGAACTGCGGCACTTTTTGTGTTCAATCACATCATCGCTCACTTCAAAGTCTCACAATCTATTGTAATCAATCATGGATTGCATTTCCAGAACCAGATGATGGGTGAATTGTACACCAAGTTAGATTTTCTTCATGAAAATTCATCCCCTTACTATCCTCAGGAAAATGGACAAATTGAAACCGTCAACAAATTCTTGAAGACCATGCTTCAACGCATGGTGGGGGGAAACAAAACCTCTCACAATTTGTATATATTCTCCGCACTCTGGGCTTATCGAACTTCAATTAAAACCGCCACTGGATTTACACCCTTCCAATTGGTATACAGGTTGGAAGTAGTGTTATCGATTGAATGAGAGATCCCATCCTTGAAACTCACCATAGAAATCCTACCCCATACTTCTTTCGAAGAATAACGATTTGTATATATAACAAAGTTCGATGAAACCCGTCACGATGTTGCTCTCATCAATGAGACATATTAAAAACACATCAAGACTCAATACGATAAGTCTATTCAACCTCATGCTTTTGCAAAAGGAGATCTGGTCTAGGTCTATGACCAAGATCATGACAAACTTGGTACAGGTAAGTTAGAACCTATGTGGCATGCGTTGTACATTGTAAAAAATGTGCTACAGAGAGGTGCCTACGCTTCAGTGGATTATGATGGATTATCTCTTGGTGAGCCCTGAAATGGGCTTTACCTAAAGAATTATTATGCATAGAATATCTCACTTGTGTGCTTTGTACATTATTGTACTATATGTTTTTGGTTTGGTGTGTCTTTTCTTTTGCATGCACAAGTTTTACCCCATTCTTTAAAGTTGCTTATACTTTGCTTTGTGCTTAAATGCACAGATTTCATCATCCTTTCCTATCTATTTTGGATTCACATATGGTGCTAGTCGACATATCCAGAATATCACTTTTGCAGCTTGGGTCATCTACCACTCTGGCGAGTTAGTGAGTTCAAGAGGAATTTTCCTCGAATCTGCAACTAATAACATTGGAAAATATCATGTTGTCATTAGACTTTTAACCAAATCTTCTTCTTTAGGTATATCTCAATTGATTCTCAACTCGTGGTCTGTCGACTAAACGTGAATACGTTGTTCGTAATCCAGTTTTCCTACGTCTCCATCTAAGGGTTCTTCGTCTTGAAAGAGATTTTGAATTTCTAGAATATAGACATATATCAAGTGAACTTAATACGACTACAGATTCGTTAGCAAATTATATGCTGGATTGGTACATTTCACATAGATAAAAATTTGAAACATAAAGCATGTAAATAAAAACATCACACCGTTAAAAAAAAAAAATAAGTAAGCACCTCAAAACTCGTATATATATAGGCTTGTATATAAAATAGAAAAATTTTGTCAAAATACATCGTCCAAAAAGTACATAGCAGGTAAAAATGTGGGCCATTATGCCCATGATATCATCATAAAATACTATATGTGTCAGGAGACTCTACTCGTCTTCATGCACTACATTGTGCTTAGCATAGCACACAACTACTTTGGCCACTTGTCGTAGCATATTACTAAGGCCTTCAGGCACCCCAATTGTATGTCTTTGAAGATGTAAGGGTACATCGCATATCCTCGTGGAAGGAACACCCATGGTAAACTCATGGAGGTTCCTCTCCACCTCTCGGAGTCCTCCTACTCTCACGTCAACCTTTGTTGTTACTTGAACATCCCCACGATGTCCTAGTGCTGGCATCCCCGTTGGACGTGACGTGCCTCTATCTACATGATGAAAAAAAATGACTTAGATCCCTCATTATACAACAAAAAAAATACATATATGCATATAAAAATAAAAAACAAAAAAAAACATTATTGCAAGGTCATTATCTTTTGTATTTTACTTGATGTGTCGCACTGCTCCTCCTCGGGGAGAACTAAATTTGAGTTTCCCCTAAAGTCAACTCCAACATATTGGAAATCCTCTATAACCACAATTTTTCTTCTCCATCATGTGAAGAAGTCATCAGTAAAGAAGAAAGTTGAGGGTTCATTCCCCAACCAAGGTGAAAAACGCGTCCACCGCTCCATACAGAGCATGAATGTGGGGTATGTTATCAATGCAACCTACAGTTTCATCTGTAGAACTCACTATAGAAAGAATGGAACCAAGAAAGATATGTATCCAAAGTGTTTATGTCTACATATTCTACACTTAAAGATATTCTCTTTGATGTTTCTCAAGAACCCCGCACTCCAGTTAAAAATCCTAGGCTCCAAGCACTGAATAGCATATGATATCTAAGACTTGGAAGCAAGGTGGGCACTAGTGCTTCCCGCCAGTTTTGTGATAGCAAAGAGAATGGATCGTAGAGATAGGTCCATCACGTATTTAATGATGATCCTTCTCCCTACCAAGCGTGATCCCGACACACAATACTGGACATTATATGCCTTTGTTGGTTGTGGAGTACACCAGTGTCCATACAAAAGGATGGTTTCTCCCCTCTTCGAGAGCCCCATTAGGAAATACACATCATCAATGTCGATCTCAAGCATGTGAGATATTATTCGGAGTGTTTTCTCATTGTTGTCCAATAACCCAATCAGATACTCGAGTAAAATGACTTATTTTCTCATGTTTTGTAGCTTGAAATACTTTAGAAAACCACAGTTTCTTAGAGCTTCCCTCACTTGAAGGTCTTGTAAGGAATCCATATCATCGAATTCATGTTCTCTTTCCTTCCATTCAATCATATTGGTTAGTGTAGACCTGCAAATTCACAAAAGAATCACATTAGCCAAGTTTCAAGAAGAGGAATTGTTTTTTCACAGCCCAAAAACCAAAATAAAATTAACTTTTGCACCCAACGCTCCCTGGAAAGAAAAAACAGAGTGTTAGTGCTCCCCTAGAAGACATACCAAGGCATTGAAATCTCGAACAACGCCCCCCTCTATTACTTAAGGGAGTGTCGATCATGTTCGGCGCTCTAGGGATTTAGAAGGAGACCAAGCTCATGAAATAAAGGTTGAAATTAAAAAAAAAGACATGTACATGAATGATAAAGGCCAGAGTACCAACCTGATCCAAACGGAATTGCAAATGGTCATTTGTAGCTCCCACAATCAACGCTGAAAAAATAACTCCAAAGGGGGGAAAACTCAAAGAAAAGGGAAAATGTAAAATGAAAGGTGAGAATGAATTGTTTTTCCATAATTGATTTTTAATATGTCCAAATTGAGTCATTTGCACCCTTTTTCATATTAATAATATTTATTTTTGAGTTTTTTCCTAATTTTTTAAAGAAACTGCTAACATTTTTTCCCATAATAACTTGATTATGTACAAAATTACGGAGCAGAGATTTTTTGGATGACCTTACGACGTTATTGAGAAAACTTTGTCATACTTCAAGCTCATTAAAATATGAATAGATGTTTTTTGAGCAGTAGATTATCCATTTTTCGATCCCAACAGACTAACTACGAAAAAATAACGCTCTAGTCAATTTCGGCTAGAAAGTTCTTCGTCGTATCATTTTATACTTTTTCAGAACTTGGAGACTAAAAATTACGAAAAAGGACAACCTTAGAATTTTATTTAAGTTGTTTTCAAACTCCCTAAACATGAAAAACAACTGAGATTTCCTTCTCTAGACTCACAAAACTACACATTGAAGGGCCCATCTAGGGACAAACCCTTACTTCTTCCAGTTTGTTAAATAAAGGAAGAGGAACTTATTGAAGGTGAGTTATGTCAAACATGTGTTACCCTCCTCGAGCTCGTTAAATGAAAAAGAGGTACTCATCTATCTGGATGGGGGGGAAATTGAAGGAAGTGGGTCAAGTTTCTTGAGATCTTTTAAGGCAGCTCTTATGGTCTCCCTTGAACATGACACTTGTTTTCACCTCCCCATACACTTGGATAATCAATTAAGCCTCTGCACTAAACCAATACTATGAGTCTTTCTACTCCTTTGGCCCATCCAAAGAATGACTCGGCACTCGCTGCATTATGTTTGGTCCACTCTGAGTCTATGATGCCAATTCTTATGTTGTTCCTTAGTGTTCAAGGGAAGTATTCACCTCAAAATTCAAACATCTACAATGTTACGAGTTCCCATACCTGTGTCAGTCCATTTTCATCTACTATATCTTATCACTTTCCTATGACAAGTTCGTGTCGATTGATGGGGGATACATCAATGCCCTCCTTCAACGAGTATTTTCCTGTCGAATTCAACAACTTATCGAGGAAATAGACTTAGGAACACATCAGTACCTTGGGACATGCATGCCTCAATGGTAGGCCTCCTTACATTTGGCAATGGGTATGCGTCAATGACCCATGACCAATTTATTCCACAGATGTTCGACTTCGGCTCATTATTCACATTCGTTGGATTGTACTTTAAAAGTACCTTGAGCATCATCGATCTCAATGGTGATTTCTCTCATACTTGTTAACGATACACCCCAATGATCGATAATCAAGTGGTTTATGTTATGTTCGACATCAAATAATTTATTCACATGGATAGAATCATATTGTTATAGGATCAAGACAAAGACCCTAGGTTGATTATTCATCTACATATACACTTTACCAAGGTTGCAATGGCGATTATCTTACCAATATACATGTTTTAACATAGATCCACTTTGTATTGGTTTGTGGCTATGTTCTTATCACATTGTCGCTCCACTATGTATTCTTTCGTGGTTGCGATCAAGTCAGTTCATAGAGAGATCCACACTGTATCTTTGGTGGCCATATCCTTAGTCAATATCATCATGGATCCACAGTGTATTTATTGATGGTCGTGCTTTGAATCATTTGTATTCCGAGCATAGGTATGCCTACCTCAGGAATAGAACACATATTAACATTGTTTGATGGTTGTATGCAGCATCTACCAGGTTCTCCAACTCGATACCCTTGCTTTGAAGAATATACAAAGTGTTTCAGCCATCAACATTCCTTTTTTTACTTCACACTTTAGGGGGAAATCTGTTACACATCAAAATTCCTCACTTCAACAGTGTTGCACTTTCATTGTCGTAAGTGTTGTAAGTGTCGCACTTTTTTTCACAAGTTTCGTAAGTGTCGCATTCGCTTTTCCTAAGTGTCGCATCTCAAAGGACACCATGAAAACACTTGATACAACCCCTAAAACATGTTAGAAGAATAAACCACGTCATCTTACAGTCAGAACAAGTATTTTTACTAGGGATTTACTCATCTTCGTGACTTTTTGGAAGATCAACGCTCCCCTACTCATACACAGGGAGCGGTAGCGCTCCTTGTCCATATCAGGGGGAATCTTGTAGTGCTCTATTTCCCATTTTAAGGAATCGTTGATTTGGTTGAGTAAATCTTAAAGGAAATCCCACTTTCCTCTAAAGACAACGATGGATGGATTAGGTTAGTTTCGCTTGAATTTAACTCCAGGATTGCATCTAAGGAAGATATCACAACTACTGAAACCATATCCTCAACTAATTCCAAATATAACCAAGGTAGTTGAGCCTCTCAAATCCTATAAATGGTGGCATTCACATGGTGTGTCACATTGTCCCATTATGTTGATCAACTACCCAAAGTTGACATTATGATACCTCCCACTGTGATCAAGGATCCACTAGGTGATATAGAAAATACATGTAGGAGCACTTCCATATGATCCTTTTTTGAAAAATTGGAAGCTAAACCAATTGTGTTTCATTTGAAATTGACCAACCCATTTCCTTTTGTTGATTTGACTAAGAACTCTAGTGAGCCAAAGTATGATATCCATACAACCAAAACGTGTCTACTAGGAGATCTAAGAGGTTGTACAAGCTGAGAGCAACAATGTCCAAGTACACACCAAGGTTGGTTCAATTGTTGGAGGGAAGTAATGACTTATCTCTTCCTATCCATCTACAAAATAAATACCAAACTTGTTACAATTGTGCTTGTTATGGGGCTCCATCATCATCCCTCCTATGTCAAATGTTGGGACTGAATTCTCATTTTGTGTTAATAACTATATGATTTTCGAGTCTAAAATAGATGTTACAAAGCTTGGGTTGTTTATCTTTTCACATGTGTTCATTCCTCTAAAACAGTCAATAGCACTTGTATCATTTTGTGGTCTTCTTTATAAACAATATGATTACTTGCATATTGTTAAATACACACATATCATTTCCATGTATAGTATGTGCATGAACGGTTATGCTTTCAAACATTTTAACACGAAGAACCTATTATATATTGATGGTCATCCAATAACTCATGGAAAAATTGTAGGGTTCATAAATGGTTGTAGGTACTCATTATTCAATGCAATTTTTTTGTTTGAGGAACACTCCAATGATAAAAAGTTCAGTATGAAAAACATTCATTCATATTTATTGTTTTGTTTGCAACACATAGTTTCTATCCCAGTGATGAGTTGTTAATAAACTATAACTTTCATAGACCACCAATCACTCATCACAAGCAGATTGCATTAGGAATACCTTTAGGCATCCCCTTGAGGCATAATAAAAAAATCATTGAGTAATTGTGTTTTTCGATTTTCAATGGAATTAATGTAACTTTATTACTTAATTCAACATTTGTTTTATAAAGTGGTTGGTTGCATGATTATTGGAAAAAAAAATTACATGCTTATAATGAATGTTTGGTTGAATGTTTGAACATACTAAATGCATTATATTTACTATTATCATATATTTAATGTTCAATAATTTTTAAATTAGGATTTGAATGACGAGCAACATCTCTACTATCTATTGTTTCACTCCTCTACAATGTCACCATGAAATAAGGTTGGTAAACAAGCACAAATCTAAGAGGAAGAATACCAAGCATGGTTGAATCAACCACATATTCAATTCCCACTACATCCTTAGACACCAATTCATAATATCTATAGTAACAATAGTTATTCACATGTTAGGGACAAAAACAATGATAGAGAGGTTGGTATGGATGATTTCTTATGGGATACCCATGTCATGCAAGGAATTTTTTTAATGCATTTGAGTAAGATGAGCTGGAGAACGATGCTCATATCGTTGATACCTTCTTTGAAATCCTGAAATATGCTTCCACCACCCCTCTCTGTGTACATGGGTCAAGGTCTACCAACCTAGGGACAAAAATGTTGCTTACAACTTGAAAGTAATTTATGGTGTGTCAAACACGTGTTTCTTGGATCTACTAAGTGTTACACATCAAAATTCCTCACTTCGATAATGTCACACTTTCATTGTCACAAGTGTCGTAAGTGTCACACTTTTTGTCGCAAGTGTCGCATTCACTTTTCCTAAGTGTTTCATCTCAAACAAAACCATGAAAACACTTGCTACAACCCCTAAAACATGTTATAATAAGAAGCCCAATCATCTGACAGTCGGAACAAGTATTTTTACTATGGATTTACTCATCTTGGTGACTTTTTGGAAGATCGACGCTCCCTTACTCATACACAAGGAGAGCTAGCGCTCCTTTTCCATATTAGGGGGAGCACTGCAGTGCTTTGTTTCCCATTTTAAGGGAGCACTGAGTTGGTTGAGGAAATCTTGGAGGAAATCCCACTTTCCTATAAACACAACCATGGATGGATTGGGTTAGTTTGGCTCAAATCTAACTCAAGGGTTGCATCTAAGGAAGATATCACAACTATTGGAGCCATATCCTCGACTAATTCCAAATATACCCAAGTTAGATGAGCCTCTCAAAGCCTATAAATGGAGGCATTCCCATGGTGAAAAGGGAGAGAAAATAAGCAAAGCATTGTTATTTTTCTTGATTAAGGTTGGTTGTCATTGATGTCAACCCTTGAAGAAAGACCCATAGCACAAAGGTTTGGGTAATGGACCCAATAGTGTTTGATGTAAATATGACTCATTATTTTTTTTTCATGGTTGATAAGAAGTAAATATGGATTAACTCCAAAGTGGTCCCCTTATGGTGAAAGCCCTCATGGGAAGACGCTTTGTGCAGTAAGAGAACCCATGCTTAATTGTGGAATAATGAGATGAAGGAAAGTGAATTTTTCAGATAATACTATTCTATATGGATAGTACATGTCATGTCATTTCTGGTGGTATGTAGAACGTCACATAACTCCTCACGGTTTGAGAGTTATGGCCTTACGAAGTTGGATGACCCTCATATGTCATCTAGAAGCCCCAAAAGGTCAAAGTAATCAAAGTGTTTTAAAAGATTTTAAAAGGTAAATAATAAATTTAAGTGATGAGTGTATTATACTTCAAAGTGAATACAAAATAAATTATTTCAATAATAA
>JASDQU010688168.1:3297-15286 GCA_032191745.1 Picea mariana
CAGATTCTCTTCTATCCTCTTTTTTCCATCCTACTAAAGAGATACAATCGATCTTTTTTACATGAGGGGGCTCTTCGAGCTCTTACCTCCAATCTACCTACCCTATTCAATTACATTGAATGGGTTGTCTAGTCCACTATCCTGATCTAGATCTCAGCCTTACAAACATTAAAGGCCTACCTACTCTAATGCCTACACAAAGGCACGACTTCACAGCTCAACAGCCTACTACATTAAGTTTACATTCAATTACAAAATAAAAGATGAGGGTTGCGCCTCTCTTCAGCCTTGAATGCATGCGCTGACATGGCTGGCTGGCTGGCTGGCTGACGTGGAGAGATGCTCCTGCATCAACTTACAAAAACTCAATTGTCAAAAATTACTACTTTGAAGAAGTAGATAAAGAAAGCACATACATTTTTTTTGGGTTTTTTCTTTATAAATCTTAAACTAATAAAAGAAAATACTATGAAACAGAAACGTGTGGATAGTTGAAAGCCAAACCACACATTCAAATTTTAGTAATAAGCAAATAAGAGGAAAATGTAAATGAGATAACTTGTTAATGAATTAGTGATGTGTATCCAAGCATCTTCATGATTTGAGAACATCCAATTACCATGCCCTAAGAGGGAAACCTACAAAGAACCTTAAGACTATTATAAATAAATTTAGAATGATGTATTGGTAGTTTGGGTGTTAATGGCTAAAGCGGAGACACCAAAATAAATTTGTATTTTCATGATTATACATAATTACTGTAAGATAATCTGAAAGTAATTTGTACATTTCGTTTTCAATCAAAATTGAAAAATAAACCATGTCGTTTTAACTGAAAACATAATCACAACATATATATTTTGAGGAACAAATTGCAAATGGTGTTTATAATATAATATCTTGCACATAACAGATCACTTAATATAAAGATATCAGATCTATACATGTATTAGGACATAAAAAAACATAAATGATAACATTATAAACAAAAGGCTAAAGCCAAAATGTGTAAAATGTTATTTCATTAAGTTTTGAAGTCACCCATCCATCTCTTGCTCCCAGCTAAGATGTTTTCATTACAAAAATCTGAAGTATTTAAAGAGTTCAAGCAAACTAAGCATCCTATCTTCTAAGATAGAATCAAATCCCAGGATGATTTACTAATTACAAAAATAGAGGGTAATAAAACCACTCAATATCAAGCTATATCTCTTAAGAGTACAAAAAGTTTGTTTCTATTTACAAAATGAGCCAAAGAAATGGCTAATAACCCCAAAAATGCTCCATCTCATTAGATCACCACAAGTTTCACAATATCCTGAAAGGAAAAATGAAATAAAGAAATTTAGATATTAATTTAACCAATATTTTTTAAAATTTCGAATGAGAACAGACTGGCTACATAATCTGTTGATTCTGTAACTAGTCTTATTTTAAACAACATAAATCTAATTGAAACTATATTAATATAAAAAATATATATATAAACACAACTAAGATAAAAACAAATCTTTACCTTTCAATTGAATGCTAAATTTGAATCATAAGACTTCAGAGTTAATCACAACTTTGACACACTCAACATTTTTTATTATTATATTTCTAGTTCTTTTCAAGCGTTTCCCTTGCCTCTATGCATCGAATTTGAGTCTGTGGTTTTCACTTGTTAATGAGGCAATCTGAGCTATGAGGGTCTTGATCTTCTCTTTAAGGGAGGGGACATCTGTGTAATACCTGTTTACCCAAAATAAACACACCTCACACTGTGGATCTGGAACAGTTGATTGAGGAGACATATGATTGTGCGTCAAAACACTTCCACTATCCACTGTGGGATTTTGGCTAAGTTTTATCCCTGGGAAATCTTTGTTATGTTTTAGGCATGGTGGCATATTACCTACAAAATCATAAGCCTGACTAGTATTCAATTTATGGTAAGTTGGGTCTTCCTCCTCCAAGAACTTTTCGATCTTAGAATCAGAGCTCTCATGGAACTTGATCATTTTTATCGAGCTCACATGAGATTTTTTTTTATTCCTCAAGCTCCTTGAAATCAATCTCCCAGCTCTTTTGTTAACAAACCCTAAGTTTGGATTCTTTCTGGACAGTTTCTGTGAACATTTATTATCATTCTTTGCCATGGTGTTAGGGCATACATCTTTATCACACTCAGGAGATTCAAATATCATAGGGTCAACATCCTGTTGTTCTAACATAGTCTCATCGAGCACGGCCCTATCACAGGGTTCTTTGGATAATAAAACCAGTCTGTCACTAGAAGGGATAGGGGGTTTTTCAAGAATAGGCTTATCAACTACAGGAACCTCTGCAGGGTTGGATGTTACAAAGCCATTGCGAGATAGGAAAGTATCCCAATCGTCACCCTGCAATTTTAAATGATGGACTAACAACATCCTGATCAACCCATGATGGAATAAACTGGAATTCAAACACTGCCTCTTATACCTCTTGGCCATTTTATATAAACTTCTCAATAAATAGAATGGCATGTTCAACTGGAAACCGATGAAATTCATTAACATTCTTATGTGGTAAAGAAAAGCAAGGCCAAAACAACCTTCACATGTAACGAACTTCCTTAAAACTGCCAATAAACTGTTCCACCTAGTCTTTAATAGAGATATACGCATAGCTTTATCACAAAACTAGATTTTCCGAGGGGTAAAGAAAAAACTCCACGGTACCTCCTCTAACTTGGAATTCTTAAACCATTTTTGCCTGCTAAGGGGAAGAAATTTTGCCTGGCTCAAAATCTCCTCAGTAATTTTGATTTGAAAATCACCCAATTTGGTTCAGCATCCATCGAAAGAGAGGGAAAATTCTTGGGTGGATTGCAAGTTGTAACCTTGAAATTTCTTGAGAAAATCAAGCTAGCCTTGACCCTTAAGGTCTTCCCTTATTCGTCATAAAAAAGTAGGGTTTGTGAGACATTTGGTTCGACACGGATGACATGGGCCATATGGATTCAGATAAGCATTCACGAAGGAAGACATAAATCGTTGTAAGCATGAAGGGTTTCATAAAACAGAAAGAACCAGGGAAAAAACGAAGGAAATAAAACGCACTATCACCCTCGCACGATTAAATGAAGGAATGAGGGGTTTCATATGAAAATCGGGCATTTTGTTTAATGAATTTCCAAGAGTACAGAATGAAGCCCAAGACTTAACTTGAAATGATGGAACTGTCGATTTAAAACTACCACCATGAACAGAGTACAGAGTACGACCGAGTGCATTCACATTTCATAATTGTGCAAAGGGTGCAGTTGATTTTCTAAGGCTAGGAGAAGAGATGTTTTGCAAACCCAAAGCATAATGACAAGAATAAGTCTACCAAGAATCATGACAAAATGTAAACATAGTCTAGTTCCAATCAATTCTTGGTGTATTAAACAAAAACTCAAGGTATATCTCATAATCGAATGAGAAACACAAGTTTTATTGATATATGGTAGACTTCAAAGCAATGAATACTCTTAAAAAAAACTTGTAAGAAAATCAACCTTTCTTGAGAAATAAACCTTAGATACATTTTTCATCATGATCATAATGCTTCATTCATGATTTTAGTCATGAATGAAACATGAAAATGAAAAGAAAAAGGATAATCAACACAATCCTCTTATAGCCGACAATTTACCTTCAAACAACAATACTTGCGACAAAGTGTAGGTAGCCACAACGATTTTTCTTAGTTGATTTTTTAAAAGGTAAAAAAAATGTGGAGCTGCCAACAATGGCGACTTACTGAGAGAAGAAGTTATCTATGTTCCACTGACGAGTTCATTTTAGGAACATTTAGAAATATCACAGATCCAAGACAGTTGAAGGACGTCAGGCATTCCAAGGATCTTTACACATTCTAGCCTCAGATATCTTCCTGTTAAAAAATGAAATCTAGTGACAAGTTTTCAAAAATGAGAGCAACGATGTTCAAGTCAATGACTCCAATAAATTTGACAGGTCCACTGCTACCAGCAGGCGTCCATAGCCTCGACAGGGATGTCAATTAAACCACTCTGATGCCTCTACCCTATCCAAGAATTTCAGTTCAGAATGAGAGGCAAATATCGAAATTTTATACCTGATCATTTTCTTGAACTCGACATTGCTTCGCTACCAGTAGGTCTGTTCAGTACCTCAATGAAGTTGCCTTGGCATAATGAATGCATTTACTCGCTTCCAGTAGACCTGTTTAGTATCTCGGCAGGTTTATAAACCATTCCCACAACTCTCGAGAAAATTATTGATATAATTTATAGATATTCAGAAGAGCGGGGTGATGCTAAAAATTTCAGTTTTTGGCACATTTGTTATTTTCCACCCTTTAAATTTTTCTTAACCACCTCCATTATGATATGAAATTAGTTTCTTGTTGAAATTAATTTTTCAAGGATAGGAAGGCATACTTGAGTTGCTTTCTTTAAAAGCAGAGACAATGTAAAAATCTTTAACGAGGGTCGTGTCTACTCATAATTATAAAGTGAAACCGTGAAATCAATTGTGAACAAAAAAACTTCTTTAGCTAGTCTATGTTCAGGAAATTACAACAATTAATGTTCTGGTAGTCCTCAAATACTGTCTAAGATGAGACATTCTAGTTTCCCTCCATGAACCAAACTGTGGTACAAGCATGTTTTAACCGGAAATCAAATGAAAACAAATAAAATGAAGCAAAAACAAAATGAGAAAATAAAACAAAATCAAAACAAAAAACTATGTACAAAGGATGCATCTGGGACTTGTCATGCAAAATACCTTTTGAGAGCTTGGCCATTCACCGAGAAGGTGTCTAGTTGTCCCTCTAAACTCTGCAGGTGAAAAGAACTGGGGCCTAGTTTTTTAGTGATTAAGAAGGGTCCCAACCACAGATTCTGGAATTTGGTATGCTCCCCTTTTCCCTCATGATGTTTATCCCACTTGAGGACCAAATAACCCACCTCAAAATTTCTATCTGAGGTAGAACTCGAATCGAACCAACTTTAAACAATACGTTGATGTTGATCTAGTCTTTCTTTTTCTCATTTTCTCACTTCCTCTAGTTTCAACAAAGAATTAATGTGACTTTCAAGAGGAGGACAATCCTCTTCCTAAACTTTCTGTGATAATTGTAGTGAGGGAAGAAGAACATGAGGAGGGAGATTTGCTTCTCTTTCGTAGATGAGAAAGAAGGGGGAATTTCCAACATCAGTTTTCGGAGTCACCCTATGGGCCCAGATTTCATTAAAAAGCACATTGTGCCAGTTTTTGTGGTTTTCAAAAATTTCCCTCTTGATGATTTTAATCAAGTTTTTGTTTGTTGATTCTGCTAAGTCGTTTCCTTGGGGGTAATAGCTGGAAAAATATTTCAGTTTTATCCCTTTTTCTAAAGTAAAGGCACTCATATCGAGGGATGAAAAATAAGAATCATTATAGAAGACCAAACATTTAGGAATACAGAATCAAGTAATGATGTTTGAATTAAGGAAAGATATTAACTGACTAGTGTTTACAACTTTTAATGGTGCAGCCTCGGACCATCTAGTAAAATAGTCCGTCACTATAATGATGTATTTATGCTGCTACAAGGAAGTGGGGTTAATAGGCTCTTGTGAGGGAAATCCCCTTACGGACTAGAAAATAGGGTTATCTTATGCATGCAGATATGACTGAAAGAAATCTACTTTCTACCTTCATCCCCAGACTTAAACCCCATTCCTTTTCAGCAAATACATGGTTAGAACCACATACCTTGTTCCATATGTTTGATGTTGATCCTTCTTCATGCTTGATCACTTGTTGGAAGCTATCCTCTCAAGATTGACCTATGTACAAAACAAGCAACAAACTACACATGCATTTTACCTACAGACTAATGGGTTAGAGATTCAAACATATATTTACTGATATATGAAGAACTCATATAGTGGGATGGGAAAAGCATTTATTTATTATTAACTTTGAATGAATCAACTTACAAATGTCGATACCGGCCACTGCTCTGCAAATCCTGATCTTGGGCTCCTCTTCAAATGTCCTCCAACTTCTTTTCTTTGTATCTCTTCTTGCACAAGGATGGCTAAAGGGTTGGGACAATGGGAATATGAAATTGGGTAGAGTTTCTTTACTCTCTTTCTCCTCCTCCAAATGGGACCCCTAACCCTTTTTTTATAGGCTAGAAGAAGCTAGGTATTTGGACGAACCCTCGACCATGCATGGTCGGGAGTTTCGGTTAACTCACCCAAAGCTGTGTGTTTCGTTGACAAATTTCCTTTTTTCATGCTTTTGTTGGTCCACGTGGGCTGTTTTAGTTCAGCTAGTGTGTACACACATGTAGTAATGGAGTAGGGCACATGGGACTTTATAAAAGAGGTTTTTTAAAGAGTTGTTCAGTAGTGCTTTGGCAAAGAAGGGATCTGAGATGGCCTGATGTCAGGTAAGCAGGTATGGTGAAAATTAGGGTTATAATAGATGCCCCCTAATGTGTGAGGTCAAAAGAGCATCTGATGGCTGAAATACATTACCAATCTTTATTGATGTGTCGAACAAGTGAGCCCAGCGACCAGGAACTAGGAGGCGTCGTCTGCAAAATAATAAATGTCTCACCGAGGTGGGCATACCCATGCTCAGGATAAATTAGAATCATGGCTACCAATCAAATACACTATAAATCCATGTCAAATAACTATATAAAGTGTAGCCGTGAACAATACACAATGGAGCTACATATCGAAATCAAAAAGATATACATATAGAGTATCCATCTTCTAGAAGTTGATACAACCTGATGGTTGGAGATGAGATCTTCAGAGCTCAAGCAACAACTTCAAAATCTTCAAAACTCAAGGTAGGAGTGTAATATGAGTGTACGACTTCACTACCCATAGGTCTTCGACGGCTCGTTGGTCATGGACTAGATATTATTGATGATTATATTGAAGGCTTCATTGATTTCGAACAAGGACTTGATTGGACATTCAGGATGGACAGGTATGAGGGCAAGAGACAAATTGTAGAGGGGCCAACTCAGGCTTGGTAGAAACTTCCCTTGGACAACATCATGACAAATGATGAGACTTAGGCAGCATGGCATTAATCATAAGTTTACGAAGAAAGAGGCAACACAAACTCTCCATATGTTTGGAAGAATAACCAAACGAAGGAGGACACAACTCTATGTAGCGAGAAAAACTTCCTAAGGTCGTATTACATCCCATAGTTTGACAAACAAATGAACATATGTGCTTTGTCCAAGGGTGACTCAATATGCTGCCAATAAACAAAATACTTTTCCCTTCCTCTTTTTGGGGTATATTTGATTTTTTTTTGTCTTTTTCAATAATTTTGGAAAAAAGAATAAAGGAATGTTATGTTACAATGGAGGAACGAGTGTTACAAACATACAAGTTCAAGGCATAAGGACAAGACTGATGTTCAAAATGATGATACTCAGGAAAAATCCTCTAGGGTCCAAGGGTGTTAAGACGTAGAAGAAAACTGTTACAAGGTTGGTGTATAAGGTATGCAAACGCGGTTAACAAAACACACAATGGTAATGTCCTTCGATGTAAGTTTAACGAGCCCGGAGAAGGTAAGCTCAGTGGTTTTTCATATTTAGAGAGTCTAAAAAAACATAAAATGAGACTCCATTGGGGTACCTTTTTCAAAAATAGTCTAGTTGGTTCAAAAAAGGGGTAAACTAGCATCAACAAGACATCTATTCAAAACCATTTTAACGAGTGTGATAAGGACAAGATCACTCGGCTATTTTTTCATTTTTAAGGAGTCTGAAAAAAGATTAACTATGGGCTCCGTCAGGAATGTTCTTCTGGACCAATTTAACGAGTGTGAAAGAATAAGGTCACTCGACGATCTTTTCCATTTTAGGGAGTCTGAAAAGAGATTAACTATGGACTCCATGAGGGTTCCTTTTTCATAAGTTTAGTCCCTCGGGCCTGAAAAAGGGGTAAAATTATACCTGAGAGTACTCTTCTAAAGAAATAAAGTTCCATAGAGTATACCTTTGTTCGTACAATTGACCGTCTAGACTGAAAAAGGGGTAAACTACCACCGAACAGACATGACTTCAAATTTCAGTTTAATGAGCGTGAAAGGCCACAAGATTGCTCGGCAATATTTTCATGTTTAGAGGGTCTGAAAAGGGATGAAAAGAAGACCCGTTATTTTTTGGGAGTCCTGAGGGTGAGGTCAAGAGTGAAAAAGAATCATGCAAATGAGGCTCAAACTCATATTCATAAAAAACTACAAGGACTTTCGATCCTATAGTGTTTTAGAGACATCATGGATACCATAATGCAACCAGGATCTACCTAGGGCATCCATGTTCTGGTAAGCTCTACCACCAAGTTGTGACACTTCTAAATCAACTATGATAGTTTCGTGTCACAACCTAATGGGATCAATCCTATGGCAAATAAAAAATACAACGAGATACAAAAGTCAGGGTAGAAACCTAACCTATATGTTCAAGTTGATCCTTGAAAAACAATTTCCATGGACCATCGATAATTACTCAAAACTCCAAAAAACTGTCCCAATACCCGAGAAAATCCCTCCTATGCAACTCCTGAATCACTCTAAATGGTTTTTGGTATAAATAAAATGATAAGGGAGGCCAAAAAAGTGACAAAAAGAGGCCAAAAAGTCTATAAATAGAAGCTAGCAGCTCATTATCACCATTGCTGATTTGGAAATTGACTCTGGAGCCAAAATACCCCCTTTGTCAAAAGTGGTGATTCTAGGAGCTACAGTGAACAAAATGAACTTCTGTCTGGACCAAGTAAGTACAAACTCTCTTATCTTGCATTTTATGTCTTTATTTTTGCATTGGGTTTCATTTTTAAGAGGGGTGTCGACCTTTAAAAGGTCGGCCCTAGGTCCACGTGGGTTGTCTCAGGACAGGCCGTGTGTACACATGATTGTCACCATTACATCACATGTGGACCCCCTTATTGAATGAAAAAGGATTCAAAAGAAAGGTTTAACCCTCCTGAACCTTTGTGTTTTGCAGGATGTATTTCCACTGGAGAGAAAGAGAGCATGAAGAGGTTAGTGAGTTGGTCGGGGAAGACCCCAATGCTGTGGCCACTTTGATGCAATGTGGGTTACTCAAGTTTTTCCTATGCCCTTTTATGCAGGCACAATCTAGGCTACTGAATGCCTTGGTTGACTACTGGCATCTGGATGCAAAGGCATTCATGTTAGAGGGGCAGTCACTGGTGCCGATGGTTGAGCATATTTAATTTTTGACTAGCCTCTCCAGGAGAGGGGAACTACTCAACTTCCGGACTTTTCCTTCAGGGCCGCATAACATAGAAAAATTGATAGGTCTATACTGTGCAGATGATACAGACTACTCGAGCATGTAGGTGCCCATAAGAAATATCTTTGACTTATCGCTACAGGTGATAGTATTTCTTATTGGGTGAATTACTGGTTCTGTGGCTCTACATCAGGCGTCCCGTGCACAGATGAACTATGCGGTCCAGTGCTTAAATGCACAATTTTTTTATTGGAGTACCACATTGCTTGAGTGTATGAAAAGGAAATTGACAGATTGTTATTTGCAGACACATTAACTTCGGGTTTGAGACCATTCTGTGTTCGTTCTTTTTTTAGAGAGTTTTGAGTTTTAGTCCTCGAGTAGTGGTACGAGGACATCAGGCCTCTCTTCTTGCTATGTGTAGATGGGTGGTATTACTACCGTGACAGGGTGGTGGAAGGACCAATGATTCCTTCAATGATGACTTCTTCACGTGGTTGTCACGACAGATCCCAGTTATAGAGGATTACCCCTATGCTGGGATTGATTTCTCGAGAGACCCTGAGATACCAGTACCTCCTGGTGAGGAGCGAGGGGAGATGGGTAAGTCTCCACCTTTGTAGTTTTTTTGTGTTTTAAACATATGTAATTTTTATGTTGTTTTGTTATATATATCATTTTTTTTGTTATGCCAAAGTATTTGACAGATATGTGTTCATTGTGTGCAGACATGGGACCAGTGCGACCCCTTGACTATGCAAGGAACAGGAGTCTTCCTTGGTCGAGGACCGCATCTGCTATTGCAGGGGGACTAGCAGTAGCAGGAGATCTTCCAACCAGGGAAGCTAAGAGGGTATTGAGATGATTCAAGCATAACTTTACTGCCCTCACTCGCACGGTCCCGATGGCAGAGATTGAAGACCTGCCACCATCTATGCAACCTCATGTAGTGGGGGCACCATAGACGTGGGTTCGGTTGTTTCGGCATTTAGCCAATGTTGTGGATCAATATAACAGGGCCCACAGGCCTTGACTTTAGCTAGACATTTTTACGTGCCACGAGAAATACTTGTATATATTTTTTGAGGGCATAATCCCTGTGACTCATTATTGGTCCTATTTTTGAGGCGCTTGTGTCCATTGGTGTACTCTGGTTACTTTATAATATTATATATGGTTTTTTTGATCTTTTGTGTCTTATGGATCATGTGTGCAAAAAATGTATTTACATGTTTATGTGAATGTTCTTTCATATGTGTGCAATATGCCAATCTAAAATTGGATTAGCTAGAGTATCTGTAACTTGGTTTAATCTCCTAGGAACATGAAAATATGTAATATAATCAAAGTTTTGTTCTAAGATACATACCCTAAGGAATCGTCAGTGTAAAGTTGGATCATGAACACGATATACTCTGTATAACTGAGACACAACTAGTTGAGCATCGAGATAGACCCAGAGATGAGAGATACCCAATGAAAAAGCATCACGAAGCAACTCAATAACTGCACTATAATCGACAACATTATTTGTGGTTTCACCTAAGCATATACCTCCGGAAGATAATAACTGGCCTTGAGGTGTAAATATTACCCAAGCTGCGGAGACAAGCCTCTGAGCGTGCCGACTAGCACCGTCTACTTACCCAACAAACACCTCATAATCACTTGACATCTACCACAGTGATGAAAGATAACATCAATGACACGTCCATAACACTAAAAGAAACTAAAAAGTAATAGTACAAAGACTATATATATGTTACAAAAGCTACCCACAGTGACCTGCTTATGAGTAATACTTCTTGAGGTAGAGCCCATTTCTAGGCTCCGCCAAAGCATTCCCTTCAAAATCAACCAGATGATAAGCACCCTTTTTTAAAACCTCTTTTATGATGAAAGGGCCGAACCACATGGGTTTGAATTTTCCTGCCCCCAGGGGGTCCTTATCTTGGTCATAGACCAGGACAAGGCCGCCTTTAGAGAAAATCTGAGAATGAACGAACCTATCATACTGAAACTTGAACTTATGTTTGTGAGACTCATTGGCCATGACCACATCACGATGCTCCTCAAGGTATACTAACCATTCTTCAAGTGGAGAAGTGTCTAGCAATAATTGTATTTCCAATTTTAGAGACGAGATCTAACATTCGATGGGCAAGACTGCCTCCAGCCCGTAAACGAGTTGAAAAGGTGAGAAACAGGTTGCAGTCTTAAAAGATGTTCGGTAAGCCCATAATGCTGAGTATAACATCAAATGCCAATTTGACTTGGCTAACTTGATAGTTCACTGTAGAATGGTCTTAAGAGTTTTGTTTACAGCTTCCACCTACCCATTTTCTTGGGGGTAGTAGGGTCATGAATGTTATTTCCATAGTGCAAGCTTTGATGTTAACTTGGTCATCATCTAGTTCTGAAAGTGGCTACCATGGTCAGTGACAATCTCCCTCGGGACATCGAACCTTGCTATTATTTGATTGAATAAAAAGAGAGCTCTAGTCTCTCCATCATCTTTAAATGTTGGCATAGCTTCGACCCACTTTGTGAAGTAGTCTACAACTACGATGATATAGCGGTGCCCCCTTGCTGAAGGAGGGTTGCATGTAGTGTATTCAATCCCCCACTTAGTGAAGGGACCAACTATGATGATAGGAAACATGGGAGTGGGATGTGCCCTCATCTTCCAAGAGAAGATTTGGCA
>JASDQU010688168.1:24040-35062 GCA_032191745.1 Picea mariana
AATACAATGTATCATCGAATATGAGATAATTCTTAGCCTGATGGTGTATGCGTCGACGCTCATCACGAGAAGTAGTAGTGGGGCACTTCAAAGTATGGAGATAGATAAGTATATCTTCGTACCAGGGATTCGAAGAGGTGATCAAAAACATATCTCCTCTAATAGGCGACTCTTCAGGCACAAGATCACCTGACTCAATCGGAAGTTCTGAAATAAGTTCTTCGAAGACCAGTGACTTTTTGGACTTCGCTGAAACGAAATCCGAGTCAAACTCCTAGAGGATGACTATCCATATACTGATTTTTCTACCTATTACCCATCATGTCAATAGGTATTGAAATGGATTCACGACAACAATGATGATGGTCTTGTGAAATAGAACATAATGACGGAACCGTTGAACAACATGGACTGCTGCCAAGGCAAGTTTTTCAATATGAGAATAATTGATTTCTAGTCCTACAAGGCCTCGAATCAGGTAATAGATGACATATTTTGAGAAAAAATCATCTTCCTGAACTAAGACCATGCCAATGGTTGACTCTGTTGCAACCAGATATAATAGGAAATCCTTGTTATAGTTAGGTGGCTGGAGCAGAGGAGCAGTTGTGAGTGCATGTTTCAATGCAGCGAAAGAGCATTGAGTGACATCATCCCAATAAAAAGCAACGTATTTTTTAAATAAGCGCATAAAGACCTTGGTGATCTCGACGTAGTTAGCAATAAAGTGTCTTAGAAAATTTGCCTTGCCCTGCAGACTCTGAAGTTGAAGGATTGTGCGTGGGGGGGGAAACTAAATTATTGCCTCAACCTTGAGATGATCGACCATGATCCTTGTTGTTGATACTATGAAGCCTAACAATCATCCTGACGTTATGTAGAAGTTGCACTTGTTTGGATTCAAGCGAATCCGAAAGTAACAACAATGTTCAAAGATAAGTTGGAGGTGTGTGGGATGATCCATTCTCTTGCGAGATCAAGATGATAAATCATATAAATAGGCCTTGACTATATGCTTGAGGTCATGAAAAGCAAAGGACATGGCCCACTAAAAAGTTGCTCCAGCATTTTTAAGACCAAAAGGCATCTTCCGATACGTGAATGTACCCCAAGGACAAATGAATGTTGTTTTCTATTGGTCTTTGAGTTTGATTTTTGTTTGATTATATCCCAAAAAAATGTCAATGACAGAAAAGGCTTTGCAACCTGCACATTCATCAATGATCTGGTCGATGAAAGGTGTGGGAAAATTATCTTTGGGACATGCCTTTCTCAAATCACATAATTCGGTACAAACACGAATCGTGCCTTGTTTTTTATTGGCCAGAACAGGATTTGACACCCATTGGGTTAAATGGATAGGACAGATAAACCTGGCTTTTAGCAATTTCTCAACCTCAACCTTAATGGTTGCTTCCTTCCTAGGATTAACTAGATGAAGATTCTTCCGAACATGCTTGGAATCAGGATACATTGTGATTTAATTTTCAACTATTTTTGGATCGATACCTGGCATTTTCTCATAAGAACAGGAAAAAATGTCGCAAAATTATTTGAAAAGATCTGTGTAGATTTGAATCTCTTCAAGGGAGCACTCAGCTCCAACGAAGACATTCTCCATGACACCAGGGTTTCGGGAGATATTGATCGGTAAGGTTTCAGTGATAGTTTCCATATTACCCTCAGCATAAACCTCATGTGTAGCTAAGGAATTAATAGGACAAGACCGATCTCCCGTCATAGTCACGGTGAATTCTCCCGCTTCAATTCAACTTAACTCTGGGAGGAAGTATGACCTGTGATGAAGAGCTTCCTAGGGTTTATTTGGACTGGTCATTGGTTCAATTATTGCTTCATCAGAGGGAAACACTAAGTCTAATGAATCGGTGTGAGAGAGAAAACCCTGAGCCCAAATAGGCTCGAGAAGTGAATCAAATTCTTGTGCAGGAGCTAGATCAGTATGGGATGAAGTTTGCTGGATGAAAGAGTACACTATTTCAGATGCGGAAAAGAGAATGGACATGCTCGGGTTCCCTGTCCCATCCATCATGGCCAATGGGGAAGGAAGTATCCACAGATTGTCAAAGTAAATAGTGCGGAATGACGAAACTTGAAAAATCGCAACCTTATGGTGATTGGATATAAAGCTGATATCGCCTTAAGGGGGTAGGTAATCGAAGGTACCCGTCAAAGATGGGCACAAACCAAACCCTATTTTGATGACACCTGGTTGAGGATTATCAATCATCGAGACCGTGGATGCCCCCAATGCAGGGTCAGGTCTAGACAAATACGATTGATTGATGGTCACTATCCGGCCCTCGTGTGGAAACAACAAGACCCTAAAAAATGTAGCAACCATAGCTTTCATGGCATAAGTCCAACTCCTTCCTAACAAGAGGATATAGTCAAGGGGAGCATCCACTACCTCTACTTCGACACACACAACCTTCCCTCCTAACTACACAGGGAAAGAAGGAACGATACCATGTGGTCGGAACGAATGACCATTGAAAGCGGTGAGCAGATTAGGTGATGGAGACAAAATGGGTTGGCCAATGGCCTTCCAACATGCCAACGACATAACACATGTTGAGGCACCGTCATCAACCACCATGCAGAAGATATTCCAAGTAAAACTTTTCGTGGGATAAGCCACAACTATCTAAAACGCTATGTGGTAAGGTAGACAAGGTTTTAAGTCAGTTGTATCTAGCATGATTGTACCCAGATTACAAGTCTCGGTAGATCTTAAAGTGGTTAACAAGGCTTTCCTCTGGGAAGGGTATCTTTGGAGGACCTCCAAAGAGGACATCGCACAAGGGGTTTGTGATAAATCTTCCACAACAAAGTAGTTCTAGGCAGCCCTTGCGTTTGGGTTATGAGAAGATTTTTTGAATTCTCCTTTGGGAATGTGTGTCATTGTTTCACCCAGTGTATTCTCAATCTGTAGAGGAAGAGATGGGAGTTCAGCTTCTTTACCCTTCTCAGAAGTGCTTGGTTTACTATAGTCATGTGCTCTAGTCGATATAAAAGCATCACCCCTCACCATGTATACGTTTGCGGATGCGGGGTTGTTCGCAGCCAAAAAGGATTCTTGGCTGCCCCATTTTGTGCTTGCAGAGGCTTGGGTTAGATTTTTCCCATGTTGAAATGGATTGGTCAACATAGCAGGTTGTTGCTGCATCACAAACTTTTAGGCTTCTGCAAGCCAAGGACATAGATGAGTCAGGTGGTCTTCCACTCACAAGTTGCATGGTTACCTCACCTTCCATTTCTCAGTGTTGTCCCTGCCAACATTATCGATAGGTTTTTTATCCCCTTTACCCTTCTTTCATTGCTTTTTCTTTCCTTTAGGCTGCTAGGTGGCCTTTGGGTTAGTTGATTGCACTGTGTGTACCTCTGACATTTTGGTAGGGGGAGAAACCAAAGTAGTAGTTTGTATGGCCATTGTGTATTGTATAGATAACTGCTACAACTACTTCATCAATTTCTTAGAAAGCCTTGTTTGTGCTGAACCAACAATACCATCGGCATGTGGTCTAGCTCTCTGTCTAGTTTTATCAAGTATTGAGCATGGCACATCTGGAAAGATGTTGTATAATAAACCAAACTGAGAATAGATGAGCTAAAATTGTTGAGCTCTCATGATGGCATCTTCTTCGAAGAATAATCCTGATGTCGCAACATCTTTGGATAACTGCGGGACTAAAGACTTAAGGAACCACTAAAGTAGGAACGCTGGTGGGACTGGTACCTTAATTAAACTCTTCTGCTATCTCCATTCTCATATGTGATCAAAGATATGGTCCGCTATTGTCTATTCGAAATTGGCAAGCATCTCTGTGCCAGCATCGTATCTCACAGGTAACTGGGAATGGTTTAGGAAAGACATCACCAGTTTGTCGAAGGAAGAGTATCTTGAGTGATCAAACTCAATGTACCATTTTGCAACACTCCCAATGAGACTACGTTGAAACAATCGCAACTATACAGAGTCATCTTTCAATGAGTTAGATGAGCACCAAAGATGGAAGGTAGTCACATGATCTATTAGATCTTCGTTAGGCTTGGCTTCAAACTTTGGGATGTCCAAAGGTAACTTCATCAGCATAGGAGGCCAACGTGGATCGTGACAGATAGGGTCATTCAACAACCTTGTCAAATCTGGCAAGTGCAAAGTCGCCAGGAAGGGTAGTTTGGGTTTTTGGTGATAACCTGCGAAAAAGGGGCCTAGAGTTTGACTGGCACTAGGTTGCCAGGAAACATTCGACTGTTGGCCTGGATTCTGGTAGAAACCATGGCCCTGACCAACATATGGATTTTACATGTGGGGAGACATCATCAGATGATTTCCAAAATAGGACATAGATGGTTGGGCATGCATTACATTCGAAGGAATTTGGGAAGGGTTGCCCCATGTCGGTCCCATGGGGATAGGCATAGTAGTTTGTCTGGGGTTCCATTGATTGTGGGAAGAATTACCCCAGATCGGCATTCTGGACGAGGGAACAGATCCCTGCCAAGAATTCCAAGGCCCTAATGTGGAAGAAGATCCTAGGTTTTCCCCCTGTGCAAGAATAGTACCCTGCATAGGAATAGGTTGTCCAAAACTAGGATTTCCCCCAATCAGGAAGGCGGCTGATGAGAAGGCGTTGTTACCAAACTTTCTGATCAAAGAAAATAGTTTCAAAACTACTGACATATTATGTGAAGGTGGTCCTTGACTCCCCACTCCAAATAAACTATGGTGTGTAGGTTGCCCGGTGGATTGCTGATGCAAGCCACCGAGTGAAGGGGACGAAGGAGATATATGACCTCCTCCATAAAGGAAAGCATTAAAAGGAGTAGGAGTGCCCCCATTGTTACCTTGTAGAGGAGTGCTAGAGCTCCCTGGCCCCATACCTAAAGTCTGTAAAGTGGAGTAGGAAAGTACGGGACTTGTACCCGAACTAGGCATCCCATATGAGAACGGAGGGCCTGTCGCACTTGGTGTGAAAGGGGTTGTGGTCGCCACCAAATATGGGATTGAACCATTGTGTGATGTAGAGGAAGTTGAGACCATGGTGGCTTAGACTAGTGACGGTGGGTTAGGAGGTGAAAACTCTCCTGTGGTGACAACCGTAGTGGGAATTAAAGAATTCCCAGAAGGAGTAACAACATTTGTTTCCATTTTTGCATGCAACACTATCTGACACTCGTAAGGATAAATCAATACAATGGTGGGTGCCAAAATATCAGTGGTAGAAGTTTCAACCAGACCAAAAGCTTGCGCTTCAAGGTCTAAKATGGTCGATTCCTATGGATGTTGGTTGGGCACAATTTAYTGTGACCCGGTTGCTTCAAAAGACCCTTGTTGGTCTAGCTTTCGCCTTAGTGGTGGCGGGGGTGKCTCCAGTGTAATCGGTGGTAGGCCAAGAAGCCTTCATGACTGGCAGAGCTCATGATCCTCCACTATGTGAGAAGATCAAAGACACTCTAGGGTAGTCTAAATGTCCAAAAGTAACACACACTAAAAAAAGTCCCTATAAGATAAGATAGACAAACACTAAATTAATTTGAAGAATAATTACAACAACCAACACTAGAGCAACTTATCGATGCAAGTGCAACTTGAAAACAAAAGCACCCTCTGGGTATACTCTAAAAATCATGGTCTGATGTCTATCCTAGGCACCATGGTATACCCCCGCATTCACCTGTGTATGTCCCTAAAAAAGATAGGCAACTAGGTTGCCAGCGCGTGAACAGTCACTAGGTGGGTATAGTTGAAAGTCGGGTAGACCACAATGAGAAGGGTATCGAGACTGAAACTTGTCAAGGGTATCAAAATCAAGTGGTATGGAAGACAACTAAGGAACTTGAACAGATTCAAGACCCATGAAGACCCGTGGCAAATGCAATCGATGAAATCCCAAGACAAGCCCTCTATATGTGTTCTCCACTACGATTGGTCTAGCTTTGAAGGGGTTATCTCCGCTACCTTTCCGCACGTGACCTCGTGTTTATCCCCTGTGTTAGAGGGGAGTAATAGATAAATTTCATGATACTGAACTTGAACACTCCCTAACTCAGACTCCAATGTTTTATTTTAATGGCCTTGAAGAGTTTCCTCTCCAACCTAATCCAAGGCCCTAATCCTGAACTAGTTGGTTAACCCTACAAACATAAAAGTCTAATAAATTTTAGATTTAGAGTTAATTTTATGGCTTGTCTTATGTCAAGGGGTATGAAAATGAAACTGATGATGTTTAAAAGACGAAAGTAAAAATGAATAAAATGTCGGAAACAAAAACTTTCACTTAATGCAAAATTTCAACAACTTTTGAAATTTTTTTTTTCAATTTTCCAAGATTTTTGAACAGCAAACTCAAAAAGAATTTCACTTGACTACAAGCTACTTATGATCTAAGTAAACTGCAAAGAACTTATGAAATAAAATACTTTTCCCTGGTTACTAATGCAAAGTCACACTTTTCAACCAAACAAGAAAATGAAAGAGATTTTTTTTTTTTAATTTAAATGCTGATAAAGCAAAAAGGAAAAATACCAACAAGTAAAAAACCAAGAAAAGAAATTCTGGTCTAATTGCAGATCATAAAGAATCACTTCAAGAAATCACACACTAACAACTTAAAAAATGACTCTCACACTTGTCTAAAAACCCTAAAAAATTCTTTTTTATGACAATTTTTAAATGAGAAAAAGCAAGCTAAGGCTAATATTAATCCTATGCTATTGACTGCTAAGACAGAGATTCAAAAACCTGAGAGGTATCACTCTCATCAAGGGAAAGGATGACTGCCTTACCCTCAACAAAAACTATCTTGCACAAGCACACTACTGACAATCCAACAACAAGCATTTGCACGCGAGTTGTGTAAAGCCAGAGAGCGTGTACACGCGTGATGGAATTATACAGGCTGCATGTATCTCTAAAAATCTGAAACAAAATAAACACAGACAATCCAAACCAAGAAGAGACCACTGATATTGAGAACCGGGATTCCTTGAAGGCTTAGACACTCTTTTTAATAGAAAAAAGAAAACAATGAAAGGAAAATATTCGTAAAACAAACCAATCTAAGATAAGACTGCAAACAACCAATACTTAGACAGAGTTCCAAAAAACCCCTAAAATTAACTGATTATAATAGGGAAGAGAATGACTGCCTCAAAATTTTTCTAGAATCTACACGCTACTTCTACTTCTTCAACTAACGTTCACATGTAGGCTGTAAGAGAGTAGGGCATGGGTACACGCGTGCATACCTTATGCAGGTAGCGTGTACCTCTATGGGCCTCGAAAAAACACAGTCAAGCAAATAACAGAGATAGCTGGTATGGGAAACCAGACTCTTTGCTAGCTCAGACTTTACAAAAACTAAAAAAACAGGAAAGAAAACCAGTCTTTTAAAACTACCCAAAAAATAAAATTCCAAGAACCCTAGAGACTTCCCCAGTATGGTCACCAATTCTGTTATGAGGGAAATCCCCTTACGGACTAGAAAATAGGGTTATCTTATGCATGCAGATATGACTGAAAGAAATCTACTTTCTACCTTCGTCCCTAGACTTAAACCCCATTCCTTTTCAACAAATACATGGTTAGACCAACATACCTTGTTTTGGATGTTCGATGTCGATCCTTCTTCACGCTCGATTGCTTGTTGGCAACTATCCTCTCAAGATTGACCTGCGTAGAAAACAAGCAACAAACTACACATGCATTTTACCTACAGACTAATGGGTTAGAGATTCAAACATATATTTACTGATCTATGAAGAACTCATATAGTGGGATGGGAAAAGCATTTCTTTATTATTAACTTTGAATGAATCAACTTACAAATGTTGAGACCGACCACTGCTCCAGAAATCCTGATCCTGGGCTCCTCTTCACATGTCCTCCAACTTCTTTTCTTTGTATCTCTTCTTGCATAAGGATGGCTAAAGGGTTGGGACAATGGGAATATGCAATTGGGTAGAGTTTCTTTACTCTCTTTCTCCTCCTCCAAATGGGACCCCTAACCCTTCTTTTATAGGCTAGAAGAAGCTAGGTATTTGGATGAACCCTCGACCATGCATGGCCAGGAGTTTCAGTTAACTCACCCAAAGTTGTGTGTTTCGTCAGCAACTTTTCTTTTTTCATGATTTTGTTGGTCCACATGGGCTATTTTAGGTCAGTTAGCATGTACACATGTGCAGTAATGGAGTAGGGTGCGTGGGCCTTTATAAAAGATGTTTTTTAAAGATTTGTTCAGTAGTGCTTTGGCAAAGAAGGGATCAGAGATGGATTGACGCCAGGTAAGCATGTATGGTGCAAATTAGGGTTATAACATAGGCCCTATTATGTCAATACCCCACTGTTGAAAAGGAAAATCTACCGAAACAGGTTGCAGAGGAAATGCTGCCTTTTGTACTCATCCAGAAGCCTTTTGGCAGATTATGCATTTACAACATAATGTATGGGCATCTTTGAATAACCTGGGCCAATAGTACCTACATCTTAATACTTTATGAGCAGTAGTGTATCCACCAAAGTGCCCACCAGCTTCTCCTATATTCAGTTCAGATAATACTTTATCTGCTTGATCTCTTTCTAGACAACGCATAAGGACATCATCAAAAAAATTTCAGAATAATACATCGTTTACTTGCTGGAAAGGTGAAGATTTTAGTCTTAATTCTCTTCTCTTTTCTAGATCGAGATGGAAATGAGTAGGACCATGTGTTAGATAAAACTTAATGTCATCAAACCAAGAATGATGGTGAAGGTGATGGAGAAAAAGTGTGTAAATGAACTAAGACCCTACGATATGTATGCATGTCCCCAACTTGACACTTGTCATGTTGGAAGCTACTTTGATCCACTTGTCCCCAACTTTAGAACATAGGATAAAATAATTATCCATACTTTATGTTTTAAGAAATATTAATATTATATTCCTTTCTGCCTTAAGCTCTCTAGCTTAGCCCTTTCCCTTAACTTTTGGCCCTCCCTTTCCCTAACTGGTGGAGTTCAGTCCCCCATCTCTTTTATCATGGTCAGTCTGCATGCAAAAATGTATTTTATATTAATCATGAGAC
This sequence comes from Picea mariana, assembly GCA_032191745.1. Taxonomy (NCBI): domain Eukaryota; kingdom Viridiplantae; phylum Streptophyta; class Pinopsida; order Pinales; family Pinaceae; genus Picea; species Picea mariana. The sequence goes on from JASDQU010688168.1 coordinate 33,131, forward strand.
ATATACAAAATAGGTGCACTAGCCTTTAACAATTAGGCGCTATGGCCTAATTCGAAAACATAAGCATCCCAACTTATAATAAATTGCTCACCAGCCTATAACACATATCATATACACAAGGATCATTGACCTCCATACCGCACGCACTTCAGTTACTACGTGCAGTATCTGGGAATGTGCACACTGCATCATTTTACCACGTAGTACATGCACGCACTATGCCATGAAAGGTGCATTACAAAAATGATGTAAAAACAGCTCATCAGCTTAAGTACACTTACATTACATTTACAATTGGGTTAAGTTGAGGGATATTACAATACCCTCCCCTTATTTATGCACTGTCCTCAGTGCATCATATACCCATATACAAGAAAATTTTCAAAAATCCTCAAAAATATGCGGGTATTATGTTAGCATTGCATCCTCATGCTCCCAAGTAGCGTCCTCAGGACTGTACTAGGTCCATTGGACCTTTACAAGCCCTATGGGTCGATTCTAGAGATGCTTGATTTTTCGTTCCAAAATTCACACCGGATGCACTTGAAAAGTTCCTTCTTGTTCCAACTAAATCACATTCCAATCAATAACATGATTAGCATAAGGTATATATTTCTTTAGAAATGATACATGGAATATATTATGAACAGACATAGATGCAGGCAATGCAATCATATAAGCAACTGGACCAATCCTCTCTAGGATTTCAAATGGACCACAAAATCTAGCTACCAACTTGGCGTAGCTTCCCAGCTTCAGGGAACTCCTGTTAGCTTTCACCTTCAGGAAAACATGATCAACCACTTTGAACTCTCTATAGGTTTTGTTCTTATCGACATAACTTTTCTGCATGTCTTGGGAAACTTTTAAATTATGCTTAATTTTTATCATTTGGTCCTCCATATCCTTGAGCAACTCTAGCCCAACTACTATCCTATCATCTGGATTATCCCAACTCATTGGAGTATTGCACTTTTTGTCATAAAGTTCTTCAAATGGGCTCATCTTCAATGATGTCTGATACCCATTGTTGTAAGTGAATTATACCAAGTGCAGGTGGTCTTCCCATTTCGATGGTTTGTCCATCACATACATTCTCAGTATGTCTTCTATCACTATGTTCACCCTCTTTGTCTGTCCATCAAAATCAAGATGATAATCTGTACTCAAGCTTAGATTCATTCTGAATCCTTTGAACAATCCTTTCCAGAACTTCAAGGTGAATTTTGGGTCTCTGTCAAAGACAATAGTTTTAAGAATTCCATGCAATCGTGCCACTTCCTTCATGAAAATATCAACAACATCTACTACCTTATGAGTAGTTTTCAGTGGAAAAAATGGGCATCTTTTGTAATCTTGTCCACCACCACCATGATTGAATCATGCAGCTTGCCTATTCTAGGCAATTCTGTAATAAAATCCATTCTCACCACTTCCCACTTCCATTCAGGAATGGGCAAAGGTTGCAACAACCATGCTGGGTGCCTATGCTCAGCTTTAACTTTCAGGCACTTCATACATCTAGCGTTGTATTCAATGATCTCTCTCTTCATACCTGGCCAAAAGTAATGGCTCTTGATCACTGCCATGGTTTTCTGATATCCAGGGTGCCCTACATAAGGGACATTATGAATTTCATGAAAAATAATATGTTTCAAGTCCTGGACATTTGGAACAAAAAATTTGTTATTGTGTAGCATTATTCCTTCTATTCCTAAATTATAATTATCCACATTTTGTGGCATCTTACCCTACTGTAGCTTTGCTACCAATTCTCTGTATTGCATATCTGCATTTGCAACCTCCAAAAATTTTCTTTTAATATCAGTCTGATACATGTTAATGTTTGTAGCATGTAGTTCATGCACCCTCCTATTGAGTGCATCATCCACTTTATTCTCTTTCTCCTTGATATGCTTTATATCAAAGTCA
>JASDQU010688169.1:0-17383 GCA_032191745.1 Picea mariana
CCTTGTAAATGTATATTGTAATTTCATAGTCAATCTTGACCATTCATCATTAATCCATAGATCTGACAATAGAGATTATGTTAGGGTTTTTTGACGGAATTGTATTGCGACTGTGTATTATGGCGAATATTGTATTCTGAGAAAGAATATTGTGAGAGAAATAAGAGGAAGTGACAACGGGCATGGTGTATGTTGTATCCCTTCATTTTGTTGGATAATAAAAAGGAAGGACCTGGAAATTTATTTGGTGGACATAGCCCACACTGGGTGAACCACGTATATATGTGTCTCTATTGTATTGTGTATATTATCATGCACTGTTACAATGCATTGCCACCTCAAAAAGGATGTTAGCGTGGGTTACGTGTGACTATGGAGTCTGTGTTGGGGTAGACAAACACTAATTTTGGGTTAGCATGTAAAAAAGAGGAAGGCACTCCACATGAAGATTTCCATCATGGCCGAGGGAATCATCTTGAAACTAGTTTATGAAAGATTATATTTCCTAAAATAGATAGACACACCAATAATACTCCAATTAGAGATGGATCTGTGATGTTTTTTTTAACATTAACGTTCAAGTTCTTGGTCCATTTTCTGGTGACCCTATGATTTTAAATTTTATGTATGAGCTACCATCCATTTTTGGGTGGCACTATGGTTTTAAATTTACCCTACAAAATAAATTACAGAAACTTAAAAATATGCATTCTTTAAAATATTATAAAATACCAATGTTGTTATAAGGACCATACCTTTGCATGTTTTGGTGCATGTAATATTATAACATTAGGGGTTTAAATTTATTGGTCTTTTTCTGAGTCTTTCACCATTCTTTCACCTTCTAGATTTACAATTTTTTCCTATGATTGATAGGCATTTCCATTAAAAAAAGAGAGGCTTTGTGAGTGAAGGGGAATGGAAGAAAAACATCAACAAATTACAAATTCAAGTGAAGAAATAGTTTTAGGGGAATGAAATTATCTTAACTCATCTAAATCAATAAATCCTTCAGCTTCATTCCATGCAACAACATATTCCATGATACATTAATTAAATCTTAAATGCAAGTTGCTAAATTTCCTACTTTTTCATTTCCATGCCTTGGGGCTGGCTGCCATCAACATGCTTAGAACCTACTTCCTTCCAATTTTTGGAGAGAACGATACCTTTCAACTTTGACTACATAATAAAATAGGTCATAAATTAGTTAATAGTGGCATGTAATATTTACATCTTTCAAATGTTCTTCATTATTTCACTTGGAATAAGCTCTTATCAAGAATTTTTGCATATCCCTCCTTGTAACCTCATCTACATCCTGGTAAATATCCCAGGAAAAATTTGTTAAGAGATGCATCACCTTCCAATTTCTCCTGTACGATGATCAGTGTACTATGTAAATATCTATATATTTTCTGAGATACCTACACAAAATATCTATCTAAAAATGAAACATACACAACTTGCAATGGTGGATGAAGAGAGAACACAAAAATTGGAGGAAAGAATGAAATAAATTATATTATCTGAGTAAGATAATGTTACAATACAAGTGATATACTCTTTATGACATGAATAACTCACCATAGTATCCAAGATAATCTGAATTAGTAGTTTTCTAGAGAGATATGACACACACTAGAAGTTACTGGAGTCAACTACCACCCAATCCTAGTTAACTAGCCATGCGCTCATCAGTTAACTAGCTAAATCAGAGTGAAATGAGGAGGATATCACTCACACATGTGAAATTATATTTACTGGTGATTATCCCAATGCAAGTGAACATTACAAGTGATTATCCCAAGGTTATCATGCAACAGTTTGTGATAAATACAAGGTTGGCATGCAACACTTCACTCAACTAGTCTAACTGAACGGTAACTAAGAATTGATTGGAGGGTATGTGTCACCATTTTATAGGGGAGAATATCCTCAATGAGGGGAGAATATCTCATACTAAGGTACCCTCAACCTATCGAAATAAACTTAGGAAAATAAAATGAAAGGAAAATCCTAGGTGTGTATAATATCTCCAACACCCCCCTGAACACTATTAGGGAGTATACATAATGAATGGGTCCTGGAAACAAATCCCATGTTAGGTAACCATGAAAAATTCAACTAATGAACACTAAAATAAAGCGAGGAAAGAGGGAAAACCTCATGCGAACCCCCCCTTAAAATACAATGTATCAAAATAAGAGAAGGACAACCGCTAGGCAACTGTGTCCTTCACTCCATGACRATCATGTAGAATATGGAATTTTTTCTCAATAAAAGTCTTGGTGAAGATGTCAATAGTATACTCATATTCAATATTCTTGATACAATATATTATACAAAACAAAAAATATCTAGCAAGCAATGACAGAATAATAATGATATATTCAGAAAAATGTCAGTAGAACACCATAATAACACCAGAATAATCACCAGGAAGAGCAACTTTATTTTGATAAAAATGTTCACTTGCCTCTTCGAGGGGGAAACCTCCAGTAGAGAAGAGATCTATTACAATAATCTCCAAGAAAAAATATCCAATACCTCGTACTCTTATTTATACTAGTTCTACCTTCTAAAGAAACTTCTAGAGGAAGATCTTTCTAGAAGCAGAAGCTTCTATTAGGTCTTCTTACATTGAATTATTCTTCTTTATTTATTAGGCCTTATTAATTAATGTTGGCCTTTATTAAATAGAAAAAATATCCTATTAACTAATGAACCATGGAAATGGGTTAGGATTGGATCCTAACATGCCCTCCCCCTTCAAAAGTAGCCTTATCCTCAAGGTTGCAGGTGTGGAAACGACTGAAGTATGGTCATGGGTTCCCAGGTCGCCTCCTATGGTGTTGTGTCCTTCCAATTTATCAATACTTCCTTGATAATGCAGACATGTAGCTGACATTCATAGTTATGGAGGAATGCTTCTGGCCCACAACTTTCTTCAGACAGTATGGTTTGGACTCTGCAATTCTGGCCCACAACTTTCTTTAGACAGTATGGTTTGGACTCTGCAATGCTGGCCCACAACTTTATTCAGACAAGAAACATGGAATACCGGATGGATTTTGGAAGTAGCGGGAAGGGACAATTTGTAAGACACATAACCAATACGCTTGATGATATGGTAGGGACCATAAAACTTAGGTGCCAATTTTTGATGTCCCTAAGCTTTAAGAGATGGTTTCTTGTAAGGTTGGATCCTGAGAAACACTTGATCACCTTCCTGAAAAACCCTTCTCAACGATGTTGATCTTCCTGTTGCTTCATGCGATTTTGGGCCATGTGGAGGTTTTCCTTCAGAGATGCTAGAGTGGCTATACGAGCTTGCAACATTGTATCAATATATTGGACCTTGGACATGTCAGGAAGATAGGTAGTGACTTTCGGTGGTATTTGGCCATGCACCACTTCATATGGGGTCATTTTAGTGGTTGTATGGTAGGAAGTAGTGTACCACCATTATTCCAAGGGAATCCAATACACCCACTGATGTTGTTTGTCTGGAGAAAAAAAATGCAAGTAGGTTTCCAAACATTTGTTGACTACTTTCATTTGGCCGTCAGAATGGGTTTGATAAGTCATGCTCATGTTCATTTGGGTTCCCTACAATTTAAACAACTCTTTCCAAAATGCATTGGTGAAAGTTGGGTTACGATAAGAGACAATAGAGGTTGGCATGCCATGTAGCTTGAAAATGTTATCAAGGAAGACTTGTGCTATGAGTTTCAGTCTGAAAGGGTGAGGTAAGGGGAAAAAATGAGCATACTTGGAGAGGTGATCAACCACCACCATGATGACAGACATGTTCCTGGCTTTATGAAGGCCCACTATAAAATCCATGGAGATTTCGGTCCATATAGAAGCTAGAATGGGTAATGGTTGTAGGACACCTAGACACTTTACGGTTTCACCTTTATTACGTTGGAACACCTCACATTCTATGAAAAATTGAAGTATACCCTTCATCATGCATGCCCAAAAACAAGAACAAAGAGCACGAGCATATGTATTTTGGAAGCATGAATGACCCATTATAGCTGAGGAGTGCAACTCATTTAAGAGCCAGGGCTTGAGTGCCGAGGAGAGTGAGAGAACCAGATGATCCGAGGAGAGTGAGAGAACCAGATGATCCTTATGTCGAAGAATATTATCCTACCAAGTGTATCCAGTGGGAGGATTAGGGTCCTCCTTAAGACATTGAATTAATTTGGAGGTATCTTGGTGTGTTAGCCACTCTTGGTTCACTTATTCAAACCAATCAGGGATTGGTAAATATAACGCAAAGAGGGAGTCATCCTCCTCATGTTGTCTTGACAATGCATCTGCTACTATGTTATATTTTCCCTTTTTGTATATGATTTCATAATCATAACCCAACATTTTTGTCAACCACTTATTTTGTTCTGGGAGAATAGTCGATGCTCCAAAAAATATTTAAGGCTATGGTGATCTATTTTAATCTGAAAATGAAGTCCCAAGATATATGGTTGCTAGGTGTGCACCGCATGGAGAATGGAGATCATTTATTTTTCATATGTAGATCGACCCAGGTTGTGACCACTCAATGCTTGTCTAGTAAATTCCAAGGGTAGACCATCTTGGGTGATCACTACACATATACTCATTCCTGAAGCATATGATTCCACCACAAAGGTTTTGTTGAAGTCAGAAGATGCTAGGACATGGGTCATGCACATGGCCCACTTTAATTCTGTGAATGCTTTCTCAACAACATGTGTCCAATGAAATGCATTCTTCTTACATAATGGTTGAAAAATTTCCTGTAATAGCCTGTGAGACCCAGAAAACCCCTTAGGTGCTTTAAGGTCGTTGGTCGCAACCATTCTTGCATAGATTTTATATTTTTTGGGTCCACATTTACCCCATCTATGTTGACAATGTGCCCCAAGTATTCCACTTCATTGACACCAAATGAACATTTGGTATTTTTGACAAACAATTGGTTTTCCTACAACAAGTGAAGGACTTTTTCCACATGAAGAAGATGGCTATCCCAGGTGTGGCTATAAATGAGGATGTCATCAAAACAAACCAAGACAAACTTTCGAAGGTAAGGTTTCAATATTTTATGCATGATTCTTTGGAAGGTAGATGGAGCATTGCAAAGGCCAAAAGGCATGACCAACAATTCATAATGTCCCTCATGAGTTTTGAAATAAGTCTTCTGGATATCGACCTCCTTCATCTGGATTTGGTGATAACTGGATCTAAGGTCTAATTTGGTGAATACTAGGCACCTTGTAGTTCATCCAACAAATCATCAATGACAGGAATGGGAAGTTTATATTTGATAGTTATTTTATTCAAGGCATGAAAATCAGGGCACATGCACCAAGTACCTTATTTCTTTAAAACCATCACCACTGGTGAAGAATATGGGCTAGTACAAGGGAGAATTACCCCCACCTCTAGTAAATCCTGTACCATATTTTTTATTAATTTTTCTAAGCAAATGGGTATATGTAGGGATGTACATTGGGGGGTTGACTTCCTGATGGGAGAGGGATTCTATGATCATGCTCACCCCTAGAAGGAGGTAAGGTTGTAGGAAGCTCAAATATCTTGGCGTATTTGTCCAAGATGAGTTGTAGGCTAGAAGAAAATACCTAAGAGACATGTTCAGTGACATGGATGGAATTAAATTGAGAAATCACACCATGTTGGCCTTTCTTCAAGAGTTTTTCCATCATGTGAGAGATGATGACTTCATGAGAGCCCGCTTGGAGACCCCTGAGAGTGTAGGGGTGAGCGTCTTAGATGAAGCTCATATATCATTCTTGATAATCCATTGTGATCAGCCCCAGAGTGTGAATCCATTACACACCTAATACAATATCACAACCACCCATGGAAATAGATAACATGTGGGTTTTAAGATGGTAATCACCCATTTGGAGTTTGAAATTCTCACAACATCCCCCACACTTCATAGTACCACCATTAGTGATGAGGATTTGAAAATTAGAAACATAGTGGACAAAGAAATAAAGATCATCAGCTAGCCTGGGATGAATAAAATTATGGGTGCTACCACTATCATTCAATACCAGAACTAGCCTATGTTTAATGTATCCCTTGATCTTCAATGTCTATGGGGACAAAATACTTGAGAGTGCATGAAGCGAGATGACCCTTTCCATGGATTCCATGGGCATGACAACTGGATCTTTGACATGATCACTTGGTTGAGCCACCTCTTGGTATGAAACCTCATCTGATGGGATATCGTCATAGGAAGAGGAAGTTGAGGCATCAATTTGGAAGAACTTTTGTTCTCAACATTTATGCCCTTGTGCATACTTTTTAATGCAGACCCCCCCCCTTTCTCCCATCGGGGCTGCTGACCTCCCGGTCAAGGATGGATCAAGATACTGATTCGAATCAACTCTTCGGGTTTCAGCTGGACCCCAAATAAACTTACACAAGTCCTTTATCCAAATACGCAGGTCATGTGAGACCCGTGGGCTCCCTCCTAAGTGTTGTTCAAACCTCAATTCCAAATAGACACTAGCTCTTCTCTGACTAATCCCTTTCCTTTATGTGACCATGGTTGTGACCACTCACTAAATCAAAAGGTGCGTCGTAAATTCACATATCGGGTCTTTGTATGTGAATCACCCTGACTCTCCTGACCTCTGAAATCCCGACAGGAGCCTAGTGTGTGCTAGCCCCTCTATTCCCCTTCACCAATGTGACCCTTCGCTATGATCATGGGCCAATCTCCCGAGCACGTCATGATTTTGTGTATCGGTAACTCTTGATATGATTCACCTCCATTCTCCCAAGGTATGAAATCCTGATGCTTCAAATCTAATGGCCCAGATCCTCCCTCGATCCCACAGCTCATATCAAATCATGATTTTGTGATTCACGAGTTCTTATAACTTTGCCTTTGACTTATTTGAGTCACGAGTTAGTGAAACGTTGATCTCTCTCCACGTGTCCCCCTTGATGGACGGTTCCGATGATTTCATAATTTCATAACCCCTCTCCTATTGTGTACTTTCAAAGCTTATCATTAGTGCACTTTACCTTGATTGGGCGACTACGATTCTTTTAAGTTCAGACTAAACGGTTGAGATATTTCCTCCTCTACTCTTGCTCCTCATTGTATGGGCATTTATCAGATGGTTCATATATTTCTCCCTGAGCTTACACTTTCTTCAGATTTAGAAGATTTTCAAAGGATTCAAAGGCTTCAACATTTTTCCTTCATGTGAGTATGTTTCTTGGATCTCATTAACACTTATGAAAAGCGTTATTCCCCCTAATCTTGGTCTCGTGGAGACTTTGAATTCCCATGCACTCCTTGTGTTTAAGGGATTTCGATGACTCATATCCAAAGGATTTATTGAAGAGAAATTCCTCTCGCCCTCCTAGCATTCTCCTTTTTTGGTTCTTCTACTTTTGACAAGGTCCCTTYGAAACTTATTCAAATCTCGAATCTATGCACTCCTTGCACCAGATCTTTACACAAGGTTCAAATTCTTGCAGATGACTGTGCACGCCTTGCACCAGTCTCTTTGAACTCCTTGCAAAGGGAAAGTTTCGTTCTATCTCTTCTAATCTTCRGAATCAAAACAGATCTCGTTAACGCACTCCTTGCGTTATGTGTGCACACCTTGCACCACTCGACAKAAGAGAAACAATTGAAACTTATCCTAACATTCACAGTCCCATATATTCCTAATGAAGTTCATTCATTCATTCATGAAAGAATAATAATAGAGAATTGTAAAACAATGTCCACACCATGCATTGGGTCAATTTTCCTCTGTTATATTCATCAATGAAAATGGCTACAACTATAATCAAAACAAAAACTGAAAAATCAGAAATCACCTATTAACTTGCAGCTAGCCTCATTTGGGCATACATAACCTCTATTTATCTCAGAGGGTTCTTAGGCTCCCCCCCCCCAACTACTTGTCTACATCAAAACCTATCCCGACAGCTATCCTAGTCTAGTCACATTCTAGAGCCAGAGTGGAAACTCCCACTTCGATCGCGATCACACAAGCATGCCTCAAAATGTTTGGCACTGAGTTAAGGCGTACTTCAAAATACTTGTTGCAACTACCAGCATTGAGATTTCGTACAGAATCCTAGACGTTGATAGGTCCTGCTTCGCGTTCTTTCCAACGATACTCCTACATCATACTCCCCTTGACAAAAATTCATGGACTCCTGTCCATGATCTCCTGCACCAACTTTCCATGCTTCTGGATATCAACGTCATTTTCCTAACTGGAATATTCTATTGGGTGCCCCTTCCACTTGACCAGATATTCAAAATAGGTCTTCCTCCTGGTCTTTTTGTCGATCCTTTCATCAACGATCTTCTCCATCTGTGGCTTTTCTGCTACCGGCATTTGTTTCTCCCACTGAACCTTCTCTTGATATTTCGATCCCTCTGTGTCATCTTTCTTGTAAAGATGCAAGTACAAAACATTGAATATGGGTGATATGCCTACATCATCTGGTAGCTCAATCTCATAGGTGTTTGCATCAAACTTCCTCAAGATCTTACATGGCCCTATCTTCTTCATATTTAACTTGTTATATGTTCCACTAGAGAACCTTTCTTTCCTTAGATGTGCTAGAACCTGATCTCCAACTTCTAATTTAAGTTCTCTGTGGTGTTTATCAGCTATATGTTTGTACTCTTGGTTAAAACTTTGCAACTGTCCTTTGATCTGGCTATGGAGCCTCTCCATTTCTGCAGCAAAATCTTCTACTCCAGCACTCCTAATCTCACTCTTTTCCAAGTCTCTCAACTCAGATACTCCCCTGGGTTGCATTCCATACAATATTTGGAATGGGATCTTTCTAGTGCTCCTGTTTGGTGAGTCATTGTATGTGTTGGCACAGGGGAAAACCCAGGGTTCAACGATACAAAAATGCACCAACAAAACCCTAACTACCCTCCCTTTCGGAAACACCTGTGAAGTAGATGAAGTCTCACCTGAGGTAGAGGCAGGGGTGGTTGCAGGAATCCAGTGTCTGCAACCTTAGCTGGGACACAGATCTGTGACTGTAACACCTCAACAAAGCACTTAGCAATATAGATCATCAATACTTAACCAGTATTTACTTCGCAGATAAAACCCTAATTACAGAGCATCGCAGTATTTAACCTGATCTACTATATTCAAGCACTAAGCACATCCACATAGGCCAGATCTAGTATTAATCCATACTATTAATCACATAGCATTAACATATCTATCTACCATTCATCTATATCAAATCACTAAGCAAGTAAAAATATAAACACATCAGTACATTGCACAAAGAAAAGCAACACAACATGTACATGGTTCACCCCCACCCTGGGGCTATGTCCACCAACTCTTCATCTTCTTTATTAGCTTCTTCAATCAATTACATGCACAGAGCCACAAAAACCCTACTCCATAGAGGACAGGAGATCTGCGCACCTTTCTAGATCATCCTTCCCCATGCTAGGTTACAACACTATGCCTCTTCTCAATCTCTTACATTCACTTGCACTCAGCCTTGCAAGTTTCACACAGCATGCACAAATCTCTTACAGTCCTTCGATCACATATATCGAACTCTAAAACTTAGCATTCTTCGCCTCTTCTTACATCACCTAGCTACTTATTTATACATTACAAAATGGGCCTAAACATGGGTAAACCCATGGGCCGACATTCCCATACCCGTTACATAATCCCAAATCCCAAAAATCCTTAAAAGGGGGTTGAGATCCCGTGATCTCTGCTTTGTCTTGCGCTCCACCTTTGAAATCCTTTTGAAGTCCCAAAAATAGGTCAAACATGACCAAGGATCCTCAAAACTTGGTCAAGGGCCAACATCCCCCCAACACTCATCTGTGACTTATCCCGAGTCACTTTGATTTGGGTAGCTCTGCTTCAAAAGCCTCAAGCTTGGCTCGAACTTCTTCGACTTGTTGTTTTGCCACGACCTCCTGTTTAGTAAAGTCTTGGATGACTGCTTCGTTGACAGGTCCCTCTAGGCGTTCTTCAGCTATAGTGACGACTTGCTCCAATTCTTCTCCTCGGCCTTCGATCTCTGTGAACAGTTGGTAAGCCTCATCTTGTATGGGTTGGAGCCTCTGATTCACTTCCATGAATTTTCTCTGAATGTTGTGGATCTGTTGTTGGGCAGTGCGTTTCTCTTGGGATCACTTCATTCTTTCAACAAATGATAGGGGTTTCAACTACGGTTGTATTGTTTCTTCTTGATACTTCGCCTCTTGGAGTTGTGACTCCAATGTCTTCAATTCTGTATTCTCAGTGAGTTGCTCGTAAGTCTGGGCACTACGATTACTTAGTTTCTTGCATTCCATGGAAAGGAACTTTATTCTCTCAACTGCGCTCTAGGCAGTTGCTTCTCTTTAATCCCTTACATCCTACGGGGTGTTGAGCACTATGCCGAGCTCTAAGTCTGTTACTCTTTGTTGTAGTTGTTGGATAGCTTCCGCAAGCTACTCTACTTGTTGTGTGACTTGGTCTTTTTCCTATGGCTCTAAGCCTATCAGAGAGCGAAGTGATTTGTTGACTTCTTCTTTCACTTTGAGTTGCTCTGTGAGCAACTATTCTTTTTCCTGTCGAATCTATGTTTTCTCCTCTTCCAATTTTGCCTGGAGAGATACCTTCTACTACTCTGCAACTCGTCATTGTTCTATGAGTACTCCTTGCACTTGCTTCAAGGCCTGGGTGGCTTGTTCCGTTTCTTCTTGTGCCCGACGAAGGTGAGCTTTGGTTGCATATGCTAGTCGATGGAGTTGGGATGGCTCATCTCCCAACTCTGGTTCTCCTGATGGTAGGGGCGTAGTGGACACTACGTGACTGGACTGAAGAGCCTATTGTACCCCTCAGAGTTCGACCTCGATTCTGTCGTACATTTCCTCCTTCTTGGCTTCTTGTTTCTCCATGATTTTCTGTGAGGCGTCATTTAGGGATGCTATGATGAAGTCAAAATCATCGGTAGTGAGTACATTCTGCATATTGGTCACGGTGGCTCTGGATTTCTTCCAGGATGAAGGTTTCAGGGGAGACACCTTCCTCTTCTTCAGGGGATTGGTCTCATCTCTAGGAGGTGTTACTTCACCTTGTTTTTTCTCATCTTCCTTTCCATTTATTTCTTCCACTTCGTCATCACCCCCTCGGCCAGGTGATATTGAAGCAGTCTTTTTTGAGGTGCTGCTTAAGTCTTGGACTGCTATAGTCTTCTTCCTTCTTCTTGTTTCGGGTGTATCATGTTATTTTTACGTGGTCTCTTGGCTATCAGGGTCAGACATATTTGAAGGGTCTGTGGGAATAAGGAGGTATGTCGACCAGTCCTTAGTGATCTCCTCAAGGTCCTCTTCCATGAGCTTGTAGTATGAATAAAGCTCCTCCTTATGCTCGTCTGCTTTCACTGTAATGTAGATGAAGTGCCAATATGCATGGAACTTCATCAGGGGTTGGAACCTCTATAGGGTATTCAGAGTCATGCAAGGTTTATCTTCAATGGCTCTCTTCAGTTAGAGGTAATATGTGTGAAAAACAACATTCGACTGCCACTATTTTCTCATATCACTCGAGTACCAGATCATGGTGAACTTCGCAGCAAGCGGCTCAAATGGATCGATGTCCGGGAAGGTCACACCTTCCAGTGTTTCCCAAGCAACAAACGTGATGAGGATCAGGAGCCAGCTAAAATGGAATTCATAGCCTGGATCATGTGTTTCGCGGCAGTCCAGTTCAAGTTGATTAACTAGGTACTTTGCCTAGTTCATCTGTAGACCTTCCACACACTTCCCTGCAAGGTCAACAAAAAATCCTGTGACCTGCATGGGTCCATTCTTCCTTACTAACTTTCCTCCAATTAATTGACATGCTAGGCACACTGTGCCATTCTGGATGGAATCTACCTTGTAGCCTCACGTCCCCTTCTAAACATCGTCGTATGTATCCTTGATCTTCTGTGCTAGTGCACGATCTGTGGCTTTTCCTGGATAGAAGTCATGTAGATCAGGTCCTTGCATACTCAATCCTGTGATCCTATGGATCAGCATCAGATCAACTGTGATGCGACGGTCGAACCATAAGTAGCCGCCATGGTAACATGAAAGTAGGAGCTTGACACAGGCATTAAGTTCTTAGTGCCTTCCAAAGTGTGGGATTTTCATTACATTAAATAGGGTGGACTGCGCAAGGTTCATCATCCACGGTTAGGGAATTATCTTTGAATTCTTCCCCTTCATCTTGGTCAAGTATTTGTATGGGGCAAGCATGCTATGGTTCTTGCGATTTCCGAGGTTGAAGTCACTGAACTTCAAGGCTGTGATCTTGTAGTGTTGTGCTCTCATTGCGTGTATCACCTTCGGGAGGTACGTAGTAACCATGGTGTACTCAAAATATCTTGGCACAGTATCTTGACTCACCATGTCGTCCAAAGGTAGGATGTAGTCGGGCAATATGGTCGGGATCAGCTTTGCATTTTCTAGGTCATCTTTGTGCTTGGTTTTCTTCTATGTTGTAGGTCGGGATGGCCTGGATCTGCGAGCAGTCGAAGGAGAGGCTTGCACTCCTCTCGTCGATGATGCTTGTACATCCACATACATTACTCTTCCAGTCATGAGGTCAATGAATACTTCTTCGACGATTTTATCTGCAGCACTAAGCTCGTCCGATATTCACGCTCGTGGTTGAATATCTTGGGTTTGAAGAGTAACTAGTCAATGCAATGGGACAGATGGTAATAACGTGATGATCACTATGTGGAATCAACTAATCTATGGCCTCAGATTCACAGTTAGCAAAATTGTTCTTGGTGCAAGGTTCAACAGAATAAATAGATAATGAAGCAACGGATCTCTCCAACGGGCAAGAAGCCTTCATTAACTCAGTTATGTCCATTATGGCGTGGTCCCAATGGTCTGATGGCAAGTTGTCTGACCATAAATTCCTTTCTACCAGATCGAGGTGATGGTCTAACGGTTATATTGTTCCCAACGGCTATATTGCTTCGCTATGGCAAAGTGCCATGTGACGTTGTTCTGATATCCCGACAAAGTTCCAGTTTTGTAAATTTTCCCTTTGTGTAGTTCCCTCTGGACCCTTGTGTAACTTTTCGATCTTTTCTCTCTTCTTACTTAGTTTTATAGCCTGCTTTCCAATGAGCTTCATCTCATCATTCCTCTTTCCATTTTGATTCTTGTCTTGTTTTGGCATAGTAACTTTGTAATGTTGAGATTCTTTCCTCGGATTCCCAGGTAATACTTCTTCTTTAACTGGGGTAGGTGCTTCAGTCTTCTGAAAATATTCTTGTTTTCTTGCAACTTCGACATCCAAGTCTCTATTCCTAAGTAGCTTCGATCTATTCTCTTGTTCTTCAATCAGCTATGCGATCCTCCTAGTCATGAAATCTTTTAATTCCTTTTTTTTCTGCTCTAAGACTTCTTCTTATTTCCTTCTAGTCTGTTCCTTCTCGATCCAAGGTTTTATTAGTAACATAGTAAATGGAGCGTTGTTCTCAATAAATTTAACAACCTCAAAGTCTTCCTCTGTTAAAGCTCCATGGGTATTCATAGATACCTAGGCTAGTCTTCCACATAGGGTTATCAATTTTCCTCTAAATAATCCTATTCCTCCCAGTGAAGGAATCATAGCAAGCTTTCCTAGATCTTCCCAAGTTCTTTCTATCATGATATCCACATGTGTTTCTTCATCTAGAACCCAGTCAATGTTGAAGTCTCCTATTCTTGCTTCTATGCATTCTTTTTTTTTGAATATATCTGATAAGCTAATATGTCGGTACTCATTCAAGGTTTCTTTCATCTGTAGCAATACGTTCTCTGATTCTTTCTAGGGTTCTTCCATAATCTCATTTTATGGATCTGCCTTAGGGTTTTCTTGGTTCATATTCATTCTTTCAACCTTAGCAATCATTCTAGGGAAATCCAATACTTCATGGTCCATAGCTCTATAGAAAAGACAACTAGATATTCTACCATGTCATTCCTTAGCCAGATGTCCTGATCTTCTGCAACTATAACAAAGGGTTAATCCTCGTTTTCTTTTAAATGATCCCCAACCTTTCCTATACTGCACACTAGGATCATAGTAGCTAACCTGCAAAAAATTCTTTCTAGGATCCTGCATCCATTTGTTAGTCCAAACATTCTCTCTATGCATAGGTATAACATATCTTTCATTATTCTTATCAGATCTACTCATATCAAATCTCTTTTCATCTATCAGTGCCCTATTTTTAAAGCTAGGACAAATCTTATCAAACATACCTAGATCCATGTTACAGGTGAATCCTCCCACGGACAAGCGGATTCCATCTTGGTATCTAGACCCCTAAAACCAAGACAGAAAGGGTGTTATCATTGGTCACTGACATCCTTTTAGATCTAATTAATCTAATG
The DNA here is from genome assembly GCA_032191745.1 of Picea mariana. NCBI lineage: Eukaryota > Viridiplantae > Streptophyta > Pinopsida > Pinales > Pinaceae > Picea > Picea mariana. The sequence continues at coordinate 14,441 of JASDQU010688169.1, forward strand.
AACGAAGAGGTAAAATAAAAGTGTACCTTTTTAAATGGCGTTTGTCCTTGCAAAGTCCAAGTTGAGCTTCAATCCCAAGATCCTCGTTAGGTCCTGTAGAACAAACAAAGGTACAACAAGCTTCCTATTCTACTGAGATTAGCTCAAATAAAGATCTATCTACTGAAGACAAGTTCATGTGGAACAAACATAAACTTGAAAGAAACAGGCCAAACATGTATTTATATTAATGATAACAAATGAAGAATACTTACAATCCTCTAATGAAGGTGCAACAGCTTCTTCCAGCTCTCCTTATCCAACCCCTTTTCTCAAGTAATCTACATTGATTATGCTTCAATGGAAGTACCACTTATGAGATCATAAGTTTGGTATCTCTCTCTCTATCCATGTACTGTATATTACCTATGAGATCATAGGTTTCATACCTCCAATATTTTTTGTACCTTTCACCATGAGAAGGCCTCCTTATATAATCTTGGAGAGGCCCATCCACTTGAGAGATATTTGGGATAAGTTGATGATTCTTCTCCTTCAGTTGTGTATCTTCCCTAATATCATGCCTTGAACTCATATTCGAATCCAACCAACCTCAAAGATTGAGGGGATTCTTCCCTGATTTCCTCCAACAAACCAAATTTTGCCCAAAAAAGGCCAGCACTCCCTCAAAAGGGACACAGAGCACTGGAACGCTCCCCTAGAAAAGGGTACAGAGTGCCAGCACTCCCTAACAGAGAATAGGGGAGCGCTCCCTTCCAAAAATTGACTTTTTAGTGGTTTTTCCAATGGCAAAAGGCTTGTACTCCTTGTCAATTTATTTCTCTTCTCCAAGACTAGTCTTTGAGGTGTCTTAACTGTTCTTATGATGTCATTAGAGGCATGACATAGGCAATATGAAAGTATGATGTTTGCGACACTTGCGACACTTATGTTCAAGATGTGACACTTGCGGACAAGATGTGACACTTACAACACTTGTAATGACGACACTTGCGACACTATTGAAGTGAGTAATTTTGATGTTTAACAGATTTCCCCCCAAAGTGTGAAGTTAGAAGACGATGATGACTGAAGTACTTTGTATACTTTTTCAAGCAAAGGTATGGATGTAGAGAGGCTGGAAAAATATACACACAACCATCAAACAAATATTATGGCATGTTTCAAACCCAAGGCAAGCATACCTATGCTTGGGTGATAAAGACTTTTTCAGGTATGGCCGCCATAGAATACACTACAGATCCGTAATTATATTGACAAAAAGGTATAGCCACTAAACATACAACATGGATCTATACTTCCATGACATGAAGTGATCATAGCCACGAAAAATACATTGTGGATCTACAAGATGAAAAGACATAGGCATGGACCAATACAAAGTGGATCTATATGACAGTATAAGTGTCAATATTCAAGAGAAACTCTGTCACAACTTGGGTAAAGTATATATCAGAGTGAATGACTCAACCCATGGTCTTCTTACCAATCCCAATGTAGTATGAATCTAACCATGTGAATAGATGTCCTGATGTCAAACATGGCAGAAACCACTTGATTACCGGCCAATGATGTAAACCGTTAACAAGCGCGAGGGAAATCACCATTGATGTCAATGATTCCCAAGGTAACCTAGTACATTCCAATGAATGTTAATGTTTGAGCTGAAGTCAAACATCCATGGAATCATCCGATCAAAGGTCAATGATGTAAACCTATCGATGGACATGAGGAGGCCTGCCATTGAGGCATGCAAGTCCCAAAGTACTGACCAGTTTCTAAGTCTAGTTCCTGGATGATGTGTTGAGTTCGACAGGAATAGACTCGTTGCATGAGGGCCTTGATGTATCCCTCATCAACGACACAAAACTAACACAGATATGTAAATTGTTGGATCAAATGAACATGGACTGACACAGGTATTGAAACAGGATATTTGTGGTGGTTGACTCTTGAGGGAGGTACTTCCCTTGAACACTGAGGCATGATAGCAAAAACATGACATGGACCAAAACATGATAATGCAATGGATACTGTGACTTTACATCGAGTGATCCAAAGGAGTAAGGAAACTCAAAGGATTGGTTCAGTGCAGAGGTTCAGAAGATTGAAATGCATGCAAAGATAAAATGCCATGTTCAAGGGCGACTATAAGGCTACTAGCAAAGTTCTCAAAAACTACTTGGCTTGCTTCTTTCAATTTTCCCCCCCATCCAAATAGACAAGTACCTCTTTTTGGTTTAACCAAATCGAGGAGGGTAACACATGCTTGATAAGTCCCTCTTCCTTTGTTTAACGAACTGGAAGAAGTAAGGGTTTTGTCCCATATGGGCCCTTTAGTGTATGATTGTTTAACGAGTCCAAAGAAGGTAAATTCGGTGGTTTTTCATATTTAGAGAGTTTGAAAATGACTTAAATATGACTCCAGTGTTGTCCTTTTTCATAATTTTAGTTTCGCGAGGCCGAAAAAGAGATAAATTATCACTCGAAAGATGCCCTTTCAAACCTTTTAACGAGTGGGAAAGGAAGCAAGATCACTCGGAAATATTTTCATGTTTAGAGAGTCTAAAAAGAGCTTAAAGAAGACTCCAAGGGGTTCCTTTATCATTTATCCATGCGATCCAAAAAAAGAGATAAAAGGTTTCTCGGTTACATTCTCATGTTTTTACGAGCACGAGAAAGAACAAAGACTAAGCTTGGTATGCCCCCAGCTTGAAAAACTAGTGGCTTGACTCCAGAATGATCATCAAAAGTTGGAGACATGCCCACCAAGCATCAATTCATTCACCGACTTTGAGGTTGTCACCAATTTATGTACTAGATGGAGAAAAACGATACAGGTGGATGAAATGAAGGTTCAAATATGAGACCTAACGAAATACTCGACTCGACATCTACGAGATCAGGAGAAAGACTCGACCTAACAAGAGAGGTGACTACTTC